>OVAO01001241.1:0-15871 GCA_900406285.1 Biscutella auriculata
TTTATGATCATAGAAATGATTTCTTTGTAGAAGGTAATAAAATAAATTTAGATGTTCTATGTGAGAATAAACAAAACAGATATTTAAACATGAAATGCAAAATAAATTATAATAATCAAAAATTAAAATTGATAATAATAAGATATAAAAATAGTTAATTAAAATTCAACGAAAACACTTTATATGATAAAGAATATATAAAATGACATCCGTGTCCCTCCTAGTATTTAATAAGATTCACATACACATTTCTATGTGTTTGGTTGTGGTCAAAAGGGAATTTAGAAGACTTGGAATCTATCACACGTGCGGTCAAATAGGCACGTGACAAATAATTGAAAAAAAAAAAAAAAAGTTAAGAGTCTGAGAGCTACGTTTGGTCCGTTGTCACGAAAATACTTTCTTTCAAGTTTCTTCAACTTAGCCGTCTCCTTGACCATCCAGATTCATTGGCCTTCAATTTTAGTCCCTACATTTTAAAAACTTTCATTTTAACCCCTAGATCAATCCTAAATTACACGACAACAACCGAAAACACACATAGCAGCCATTTTTTGTTATCAACCTCAGTAATTTCATATGTTGTCTATAATGGCACAAATATATTTAAAGTTACAGTTTACACCACTGAATCTACTTTATTCATGTTTTTTTTTTTTGATTTTTTTGTCAACCTACTTTATTCATGATTAGAAGGAGGCTTTTGAAACATCCACACGGGCTTCAAAATAAGATCCACTAGATTTTCTGTAGTCTCACATTACTTCCACGTATAAAAACGGTCACTACTATAAATTCATGTACATGCAAAAATATATAACTGAAAAAGCTAAAATCAGTTATGTCGCATAGAGAGTCTTTGAACACAACAAATGAGGTGAAATACAGAGGCGTTCAGAAGCGTCCATGGGGGAAATATGCAGCAGAGATACGTGACTCGGTGGCTTGGAACGTTTAAAACAGCGGAAGATGCGGCTCGGGCCTATGATAGAGCCTCATGAGTACCAAATGACGACGAGGGAAGGTCCTCCAAGTGGCAGCCGCGAGAATGCATTGGCTTCTTTGTCGTCGTTGGAATAAGAGGAGGAGGCTCTGGCGGTGGGAAGGAAGTGATTGAGTTCGAGTACTTAGACTATAGTTTATTGGAAGAGCTTCTAGAATATGGTGAGAGTTATAATCAAGAGGTTTGGAAATGACAAATCGTTTGATCGATCATCACTATTTGTAGTATCTTTTTTTTGTCAACTACTCTTTGTAGTATCTAACAAGTAACATGTTGTTATTTGTATTGATAATAATAACAAAAGTTTGATTTTAGAGTAAAGAGTCTCAATCATGCTTTTTTGTGACTTTTGTTCCCGGGAAGAAAAAAAATTACTAGTTGATAACAACTTCATGTTGTTTGTTTTTATTAGTAATTATTTATTTATGTAGTATGAGTTTGTTTAATTATTGTTGGGTTAATTTATTCTTTATGTTGGATTGAAAAGTTATGTACCGTATGTTTTTAATATTGTTGTGTTCTTTTTTTCTTCTAGCTAGGTATAATATTTATGCATTAATATTCAACTTATCTGATTTATCATAATAATTACAATTTTTAAGTATGTATGATTTTTTTGTGCGGTTCATAGGGAATTTCACGTCCATTTTATGAATAAACTACTCAGTTCAAAGTTTTATTTGGTTTTGAGATTTGGATTAGTGATAGTTTTTAGTCTTTCTTTTTTAGAAGTATATTTATTATTATGACTCACAAATATAAAAAGTTACATTGGATATCAAGGAAAAATATCAGTTTAAAGAACAAAGAAACATTTATTAAGGTTGGACATATATATAATTTAAATCAAATATCGAGATAAATTATAATTTGTTATATAAGATTTTCTTAAGATAAATCTAACGATACATTAAGATTATCTTAGTATTTAGAATAATCTTCTTATATATTAAAAGAAAAGTAACTAGAGACCACAATGTTGAGCCTACAATTTTTCTAGGTTTTTTAATTTTAAAATTTAATATCTTAAACATGTCGCTAATGGTAAGATTTCTTTACCCCTCAACTTATATTGGTTTAGAAGAGCGAGGTAAAGAAATGATTGTGGATGTGATGGTGGAGATGATGGTAATGTAAGGGTAAGATGAGATGGGTATAATGTCGAACCATATTGGGAGAGAATCAGAATAATAGAACCTCTAGAGTATCAACTATGTGACATAGTCTATGTCTAAGCATAATAGTTTGCCTAACTGCCACTTAAAACAAACCAAAATAAACAAGCAAGAAAGCAGTTGTAGTAAACAAAATTGAGCAATTAACGATTGAGCAAATAACTAAAGGGAACTAAGTAAATGACAAGGGAAATGATTTAGCAGATTCAAATCAGGATAATGATGAATATAAACACACAATTAAGCTAGTCTTAGGTCTAGGGATTTCAGAAATATATCAATCCACTCTCGTGGTAGAAATCTCTATCCTAACATGCACACACACAATCTCTTGGCCCGAATATGCAATGTTAGAAAGCAATAACAACGATCACATTCAACCATCAATCGATTCACACACACTCTCATGGAATGATTTAAATTGACTAACAATTAAATAGATTCCAGATTTTCATGAACATCTCTCGATTAATGAACATCCTAATATCTAGAAACAAGAAGGTCAACCTTAATCTAGCATTAAGCATATCTAAAAGAAGAAGACGATCATAGAATCAAGCATAAACATCATTAATCTATCATTAAATCTACCTAATCAACTCTAACCATCTACTTAGAAAATGACTACTCACTCTCCATTTGGTAAACACAAGATTCTAGAGAGAATTTATGCTTAGCCATGAAAAGATTAAGAAGAGAAAGAGATTTAAAAAGTAATAAAACAAAGATCAAAGAGATTAAGCAAAGAAGATAAAAGAAAATGCATTAAACTTAAAGATCTACAGATTTAGAACATAAACACTTGAAAATACCCAAAAGTAGAACAAACTTAGGAATGGAGGCTCTCTTCAATAGTTTTTAGGTTTAAAAGTCTTTATAGTGGGTCCAAAAATGAGAGAAAACGAGTTGGTCAACTTATTACTCTGAAATGTTGACTCTAGATTTGTCCATGATCTGTCAGAGAATGTCAATGCTCTTGACCGATCTTCATTGCCTTGTTCAGCATCGATCACAGCAAGTCGATGCTGGTGACCGATGTTGCTGCTTCTCTGCATAATGACTGATATTGGTCAGGGCAAGTCGATGCTCCTAACCGATCTTGATGCCTTAGCCAAATTTTCAGTTCATTTGATTCCTCTTTGGCACTTCGAGTTATCCTGCTCGATGTTGGTGCCCAATGTGATCCAATTACTTCATTTATGCTCCAAAATCATCCTGAAATTGCTTATGTCCCCTGCATCACCTTAAATGCAAAGAATGCACAAATGCAACCCTAAAGGACCTAAACTATACAAAAATGAGCATAAAATATGATCTAAAAACGATAAAAAACCACACATATCAGTCGCCAAACATATTTATATTTATTCTTTTAAATTAGTTATTATTATTCTTGTTTTCAAAAAATTTCTTAATAAAACATTCTTTTTATATAATTAGGTTAGGACTCGGCCTATGTTCGAATCACAAATAAAAAACACTTAGCCTATTCAAAATCACAAAACTAGGTTAGGACTCAAGCTATGTCCAATTCTATTATTATCATAAATATTTTAAAACTCTTTTAATTAATTTAACGTATTTATTAGATTGTTCAGGAAATATTTATCTTTCATACAATAATTTCATTGACTTTTTGAAAAACAAAATTTGGATTCAGAAAAAGATTTAAATTTTGCAATGATATAAGAGATAATCATTATAGTATTTTAGTCAGTAAATATTGTTTGAAGAACCGACATGTAAAAAGATTCTCTAGAACAAAAACCTATGAAAAGAGTTTTTATGATTTTTAATAAGTTGAGTATTTATTTAAATTATAAATAAAGAAAAATTTATTAAGAATATATTGTTTGTAGAAAATGTATATTTATAAATAAAAATGATAAGAAACCTATTGGAATAATGTTTTGAGATTTTGAATAAGTTATATATATATATATATATATATATGTATATGTATATTTAAAATTTCAAATAAAGAAATTTTATTGAAAATATTCGATATAATATATTTTAATGTGAATAAGTTAATATTTATTTAAAATTTAAAAGAATATTTTTGTGATTTTGAGTAAGTTAAGTATTTATTAAATTATAAATAAGGAAATTCTTATTAAGAATATATTTTTTGGCAACCTGGATAATAATAATCAGTTATTAAAATATAAATGTGTTTGACAATAGATTTAAGATATTAAATCTTTAAAATAAAAGTTAACTTAGAAAAATTGTGGGGTTGACATGTGGTCTCCACACTTCTCTTTTAATATATAAGAATATCTTCTTTTAGTTTTTAAATATAAAATTAACTTATTAAAATAAACAGTATGTTCTATCCAATCTTTTCAATAAATTATCGTATAAACATAAATATTTAAAGAACAATATAATAAAAACATTTAGTATTGTTAAAATTTTAATAAAATTTTGTACAATAACAATAAAACCCACATAGTTCGGGTCCTATACTAGTTCTTAATAAAATTAATATAGTTTAATACAATATGTAATACTTTTTTGCTTTCAAATAATATATCTATAATATTATTTAAGAAATACACTTAAAAAATAAGTTTAAAATTAAACAAGATTATATTTTATGTCAATATAAATAAATAAATGAAATAACAATATTCAAATAGTCGACATATAAGTTTTAAAAAGTAAAAATTTATATTACCAATTAATACTATTATTCAATAAAAAGTACAATATTTTTAAATTTTATAAATTTACAAAAATATTTATTAATATTTATTAGATATCATATATTTAGTATTAAATATACAAAAATATAAAATTCAAAATATCGTTAAACTATAATTTAAAAATTACATGAGTAAAATCTTAGTTTGTTAGACCAACTCCATCGCTAGTTCTTAGGCAAAAAGAGTTGGTTTCTTAACCAATAAAATAAATCAAAATGAATTAATTTTGTTAGAATCGGTCTATACTTTTGGATTTTCCAGAATCTGATCANATATCGTTAAACTATAATTTAAAAATTACATGAGTAAAATCTTAGTTTGTTAGACCAACTCCATCGCTAGTTCTTAGGCAAAAAGAGTTGGTTTCTTAACCAATAAAATAAATAAAAATGAATTAATTTTGTTAGAATCGGTCTATACTTTTGGATTTTCCAGAATCTGATCAAAACCGACACGTGTCGCGTTCTGATTCGATTATGGAAAATCCCAAACACACGTACATTTCTTTTTCTATGTTCTCGCTCATGCTTTATTTTTATTTTTTTCATATTCTCACTTACTTCATGCATATATACACATTAATGATGTTATTTCTTCATTTAGATTTAGTTTTTTTAATTGATTATCACCAAATATTATATTTTTAATAAAAATTATTTATTTATAATTTAAAATAAAATTAACTTATTAAACCGTTCATACTATTATTTAGCTTATTTACGAATAAAATGGTCAAACATAACTCTACATAATGTTTAATTTTCATTTTAACTTATTTTTAATATTTGTTACAATGTTGTTATTTTTAATTCATGTTGTTACAATATGATGGCCAATCGAAATCACGTTCAGAATCGAATAAAACATGATCAACTCAAAATAAAACTGATCAGCATATATGACAAAAATCCCGAACAAATTAATATCACCGTTTATTATGATTTTTATTATGTGTTTAATATTAATGTTTTCTTTTGTCAACTTTTGTGGGCAAAAAATGGGTCAGCCCACTAATCCAAACTCTCGTAAATGAGGGAGCAAATGCTCTCACGGGGACTCAAAGCTCCGACCTGATAATAATGATGCCAAGTGTTTTACCACTGGACTAACATCACTTGTTTTTATCTTATATGTTTAATATTAGTATTGTTAATGTTTTCAATATTAATATTTAATTAATATTTTTCTTAAGAACTCCAAAATTTAGAATCTATCAATAAATCATGTTTTTTCTAAAATAATGGTTTAGGTTCTTAACTAAAAGATTAAGTACAAATATTATTATTTTAATATTATGATCTTTAGTTTAAGAAACTGGAAATGCTTTTATAATATAGCCACCATCCATATTGGTCTGTAATTTGTTTTTTTGTCTATATTTATATTTTTTCACATCTGTTGTAATATGCATGTAAGTTTTATTAATAAATTTGTCTATGCTTTTCTCGTTTTTACAGATCCAAAAGATCTCAACTAATTAATTTAATTTGGACATTCTCAATTCAAACATTTTTGCTTGCAATGTATAATTTAGAATCAACACTACCTACCAGTGTATCTTTTAGGTTCCGCTACGAAAGAGAAGGAGAATGAACAATTTGTTGGTGAACTAGATTATCATAACATGCGCATGTTAGAACATTCTATTTATTATATTCTACATGTTATATTAAATTAGGGGCAAAATCGCGTGTTGCACGAGATTTTAATTTTACTCTATTATATATGCATATTAATTTGTGATTTTGGTTTGGTCTGATAATTGTAAAAGATGTTTTTTTCTAATTTTCATCTATATATTAATAGTTGTTATCATTTTAATATAGTATAATTTAATCCTTTTTTGTCCGGATTGTCAATAATTTAATATATTGGTTTGGTAGTGACTTGTTACATCTTGGTAGAATATTATTAGGACACTAAGAATAATTAGTCAATGATATTTATGTTTATTACAAACGAACAAACAAATATTCAATTGTTATTTTCTAGAATAAAAAATATGGGGAATAATGCATTTCATTTATTCACTTGTAATTCTTGTAAATTCATATAAGTGACCTTCTACAAGAAAGACAACTTAGTTTGTAGTAACACCAATTAGAAATACATTCATAATGAAATTTGTGACTACAAACACAAAGAGTTGATTCGATCTTCACCCCTTGAACTATGTAAACATATAGAGCAATCATCATTTTCATCTTCGATAGGTATTGTTTGTGTTACTTTTAGACTTGTAACTACCATATCCACGTCTAATTTTATTGATGCATTTGGATTGAGGTCTTCAATTTCGAAGAACACTTTGAGGCATGTGTTTTGTATTGAACATTATCTTGTAGCTCTCTTGATATAATCAGTTAAGCCATCGGTTCTAACGTACTTGATGTTTGTTGGTCGATCACATGCTAAGTAAGGTAGAAGTTGGTTAACGCTTTAAAACATGTAGCATTTTCTTCTAATCTTTGTTTTGTGGTGAAAGGGATTGTGTAACTTGCATTGTATCTTGGTTGGAAAGGTCGTTTGACTTTGAGATGTAGTCGGTGTTCGTCTAGTTGTACAAAAGGAACTCTCTGGTAGTATAGTGAGAATAATAGATATCCATAGATGTGCAGAAGTGGAGAAATGAATAGTTATAAACATTTTGTTTGTGTCTAATATTGCTATTTATACTTTGAAATGAGATTCTCTATTTATGTATCTTTATTCTTTAATATTTGTTGACTCTATAGAACCGTTGGCATAAATTATAAGTTATATGATCTTAATCATATTAATTGGCATCATTGGTTACTCATTTTTTTGTTTTGGTGTTTTTTCCTGAGAATTAATTCGTTATTTAACATAAAATAAAAGATACCACCTTTTGTTGAGCATCGTTTTCCGCAGTTATATTTTTATTAATGGACCTCTATTGTTATTCTCTTTCAATTTTAGGCCTATAATACAAATTGTTTGATTTCATGTTGAGAAAATTAAAACTCTTTATATTATAGAGACTTGGATAAGTCCAAAAGATTTCTTAGAGTAGGACACATATTCGAGAACATGTGATAGTATTAAAAAATTCACTTATTTATAAACATGGTCTTATTTAATTGTCTTATTTATAGATGCCATGTTAAATTGCTCTAAATGTTATATGATCTCTTTTGGAATCGTCCATATATGTATTTAAACCATCAGACATTAATATTTCATGGAAACGCGAAGTACAGATTTATCTTACAATTTAATTAAAGCCGTGGCGCATGACAAAATTCCCAAATTAAAGTACTAATTAAGCGACGTACATGCACATAATGCACGTAGCTAGACACAACATAAAATACTCAAACTCAAAAATGACAAAAGAAAAGAAACTAATTAATCATGCTTCAATTCCGTCTCTTCCTTTCTTCTGAATGATCAAGAAGTTCTTCAAGAACCCTATCGTCCAAATACTCAAACTCAAAAACTTCTCTCTGGTTCTGGTTTTGTCGTCTGATCATATTCGTAGAAGTTGAAGCCGATGATGAAGAAGAAGAGTAAGGAGGGCGAAGTGAACAGTCGTCCATACGTGAATAATACTCATTAGGAAAGTTAAGTATAGCAAGATGACCTCTAAGGTTATAGGCGGCTCGGTCATAAGCTCGTGCCGCCTCCTCTGCAGTCTCAAATGTTCCAAGCCAAAGACGAGCACCGTTTCTTGATGGATCTCGAATCTCTGCTGCAAATTTTCCCCATGGCCTCCTTCGTACGCCACGGAAACGAGCTTGCTTGTCATCTTGTGATTGGTTATTGCTTCTCCTGTTTGATCCCTCCATGAAACTTGTCCTATTTGGTTCAAGATCGGTTTGCTTGTGTAAGAGTTTGATAAGAAATTTGATTTCGTAAGAAATCGTTGGATAATGCATTGTTCGTGCGTGTATATTTATATATAACGTAGTTTTTTTCCGCCCGAGTCAGAATCGATGTTCGTTTTCATGTGACTTGACGATTCTTTTCGTTGACTGTTCTTTCCTTTTATTCCTTTTTTTTTTATTTTATTTTTACTGTATTTAATATTATTTTTTAGTTTATTTATACTTAATGATATTATGTTGTCGTCCAAGAAGGTTCCATCCGCAGCCGAAATCCATATGGGCTCTTCTCTTTCTTCTTTTTTTTTTACTTTTTTTTTTTAATTATTACTTAAGTAACGTATTTAATTAGTCGTTAACTATATAGTGACCTAATTGTTTCAAAGATACTCATGTAGAAACAGTATTAGTATCGATGGTCTATGAATTTTTTATTTTTATTTTTGTTGCCAAAGTAATTAACCTATTTTTTAACCCGAAACATCACTAATAGGTTTGCAAATATCGAGATTCCGAGTCCGTAATAGACCAAGCATTAACAAAGTAAGGACCCATCCCGTAAGTCCTACGCATTCAGTGACGTAAGGTAAGATGTATTTTTAATTAATATATGAAATTAATAACCGATCTTTTAACAGATGAAAAATGGAAAACGTAAATATAAACCTTACTAATACTGTAAACTTTTATAATAATAATATATATAATATGTTTGTATCATTATTACTACATGATAACGCGTTATCAATGAATTTATTTTTATGGTAACAAACGTTTTAAAGTTTATAACAAATTTTGTATATTTTAAGTTTTGTTAATAACAAAATGTTTTAGCTCAACTTTTCTTTTTACGAACATAAAGAAGCATTAAAAATCGAATGGTTTACTCACACTCCAGTTATGGACTAAACTCAAGAGTACTATTAAAAAACTACGGATCAAATTATCCCATATCCCCTTTATAATATAACTTTATATCGCTAATAGGTCAAATCAATGTTTATATGTCTGATTATGTTAGCATTCTTTTACCTAATATATGAGATATATATTTCTTTTTGCCTTAATTTTCCTTTTTTTTTTTAATTAGGGATGCGATTCTGATTTGTCAAAATTGGAATATTAGATTTTGTTCGACTTTACAGGTGATGTTACATGAGTTCTGATTCCGTAGGAATCTTTGAACATTTTCGAGTGCTTTTTTACTATGTTAGTACAATACATATAACTAGGGATGTAAAAAAAATGTAATTAGATAAATAGCTCAGCCCCAAATAAATTTGTCATATATTAGATCCGAATATAAAAAATGCCAAAAAACAGTGCTAAAATTTTTGCATGTAAAACAAGTGATCAGTTATATGTTTAGAGGATTTTATAAATTAAGAGGTATTGAGATTATTGAGTTTTAATATGAGCGGTCAAATAACACTAACTAAAAACAAACACACCCATGTAACTTTCTGAGCATCTTTTCAATCGAGATAAATCTATATCAACTTAAAAAATAACTTTTTATATGAAACATTGAAAAAGTAAAGTTTAGTTAAGTGGTCAAATCTTATTTGGTAATTTTTAAGTCAAACAGTAAACATGAATCGGATTTTGCAATTTGGTCGATGTGGAACGACGTAGATGTGTCTTTTGGAGATTATCCTTAGCTTATAATATAAACTTAATGTCGGCCAAAAAATCAAAATGATGCCACTTGTCAATAAAATTTCCAATTAAGACATCTACAAGCAAAAGCTCTTCTTCGTTTAAACGATGTTCTTTTCTGACCTTTTAAATTAATAAACGATAAGTTGCCATTAGTGAAATCATGTGTCTTCTGCCATTTTATACATCCAATATCCCTGGTTTTACGAGATTGCTAATCATATTCGAGTTTAAGAAGACTTATACGCACGATTTCTAGGAATACTTCCAAAGTTTTGATTTTATATATGAGAGATGTTAAATTAAATAGCATATATTTTAGTACAAATAATTAGAAGCATATAAATTATTTTTTATTACTGTAACTTTAAATGTTAAATTTGTTCTTTTATTACGTTGTGACAAAAAAACGTATTTACAGAATACCATTCGTCAAGTAGGAATTCTCTAACGTGTATTATTTAATTCAGCCGTGAAGCGCTATTTACTACGATAAAACTGAGTTATGTATACGTTGCAGCTGACTTATACATCACATGCTATTCTAGTAATATTACAACTTTTCTATGAACATAAGTCAGCCGCACGTGACGGCTTACTTACATTAATCTGGCTGATTTATGTGATTACGGCTGACTTACGTACGCAAGTTACAACTGACTTATACATCGGCGAGATGAGTTATGTGATTGCGGTTGACTTACAGACATAAGTTACGACTAACTTAAACAGCGACGACTTGAGTTATCGAATACTCGACTGATTTGTAGTTATGAAATGGCTGAGTTATTTTTCGTCGGCTGATTTAATGATCATCGGATGACTGAGTTATCAAATTTGCGGCTAACTGATAGGATGTTTGACGGATGAGTTATGTTTAATCAGCCGTAAAAGCTGGATTAAAAGTAAAATTAGCCACATTGCGACTGACATATTAGTAAAAGATTAATTACTAGAATAACATCCATTTTACGACTGACGACATGACTGATTTATGATTTTGCGGCCTTTTTACGATTGATTTATTATCGAAAGATTAATTACTAGAACAACATTCACCCTGCGGCTGAATTACGTTGTACTTAATGGTTGACTTATTTAGACTAAGTTATGTGTTTGTATGGAGGATGACTTACCGATTTGTCATGTCATCATCCATGTCATCAGTTCTTATTTGTCATGGTTTAACCGTTATAACTTAGTTGATTATTTGATTATTAGTCAGTAATCATCTTCTCCACCAATCTTCTTCATCATTATGGAATACATAATTACCCTTTCCGGTAAATGGGTGAAGAAAAACAGATATGTATTCGACACCAACAGTAGAAGATCTAAAGTTCTGCATATAGGTGAGGAAACAACACGCGACGAACTCAAAAGATTGATATTCAATGATTACAGTTTGAATGAGTCGAGGCATCAGGTTCAACTAACCTATATGTTCTCGAATAAAGTCTTGAAAACAATGTCAAAGGATACTCCACCAGTTTATGTCTCTAATACTCGCAGTTGCAAGATTTTCTAAGCTTAAGGAAAAATGAAAATCAACGTCTCTATGTGGACATTACGGAGAAAAAAGATGGCCAAGTTAGTCTGAATGACGGCGCAAGAGAGACGAGTAAACAGTTATTTACTTTTAGCTCAGAAAGTGAATGCTCAGACGTGGAGTCTATATGCGGTGATCACAGTGGTTTCCGTTTCGAGGACAATAATAATGACTGCTATAGTAAAGTGGAAGGAGAAAAAGATAGAGTAACAATGACTGATGAATTTAAAAGCCGTTTTGATATGTTCGATGACTCGGATGGTGAGTCGTCTGAAGATGATAACTTCAGCTCATACCATGAGTCCCCAACAGTATACAAAGATGCACAGACGCTACCCTCAAAGAAAAGATCTCAAAACTCGTCGATGAGCAGATGTAATTAGAATTCAAAGGTTTTAAGGTTGGAGATGTCTTCGCTAGACCTTGAGGTATGGCAACTATACGAGAGTAAATCCAATTTGGAGAGATGACTGAAACTTCTTATAGTCAGGGATCGATTTGATTTTGATGTAGTCGTATCTAATACAGATACACTTGTTGTTAAGTGTTGGGTTGAGGGATGTCTTTGGAGAGTTTGTGCTTCTACACAAGGGGATTCTCTGACATTTTACGTTTGTATTTATGTTTCAGATCATACATGTTTGTAACCGAGCGTGCTAATCAATCTCGACAAGCAACACAAGAAATTTTAGGATTGTTGTACAGGTACTTTCTCGGCGCCGTTGGTCCGTTCTTTGAACTTGAAGTGTCGGAATAGCTATCAATAAGTAGTTTGATATAAATGTATTTTTTTTGTTTTAGGCTAAGTTATATAAACGATTCAACTGAGTTATATTAACGATCGTGCTGAGTTATACTAACAATACGACTGACTTATCATACTTTTAGATATGGCTGAGTTATGTTAACATTTAGGCTGAGTTATTTTTGTTATAACTGACTTAATTATTTGATACAGCTGACTTATTCGTATGGTAGTGTGGACAAATAGAATATTGGAAATCACATAGGACGCTACAATGTGCAAGGGAAATCGATGAGGGAACACCTGAGATTGGGTTTGAAAACTTGTCTTCGTACTTATACATGATAAGAAGGGCTAATCCGGGTACAATGACGCGTCTTCAAATCGATGAGTTTGGAAGATTCGTGTATGCGTTCCTTGCTTTTGGTGCGAGCATAGCTAGGTTTCCTTTCATGCGCAAAGTTTTGGTCGTCGACGGTATGTTTCTTAATGGCAAATACAAATGGACGCTTCTCAGAGAACTAGCTCAGGACGGTAATTTCGGATTTTTCTAATAGCTTTCGCTATTGTAGACACTGAAAAATGATTATTCCTGGCACTGGTTTTTCACGCAACTAAAAGTTTTGATATGCGACGACGAGGGTTTGTCGATAATCTCGGATAGGCATAATAACTCTATAGGGAAACCAAGTAAGAATGTGTATTTGTTGGCTTCTCGGGGAATGAGTTTTTAGGATGCATGAGTTTAATGCAATTTTTGAGGAGATTGAAGCGATTAATCATGGACTTCATGAATACCTCCAAACAGCTGATGTCCGACTCTGGGCGCGTGTCCATTTCCCGGGTGAAATGTACAATATTATGACTACGAACATAGCATAATCAATGAACAAAACATTGTTAAATGTTAGAGATCTTAGCATTGTTCAACTATTAGAATCGATACGAGTTACGATGACCAGATGGTTTGCCAAACGGAGAGAGGATGCTATACCACAACCAACCACACTTATGCGTGATGTTGAGAAACTACTACATGTAAGTCAACCCTCACACTTCATATGTCAGTCGTGACAGTTCATAAGTCATCCGTAACGTTTTTTATTCTTTCTTGATAACCCAAATTTAAACTAATAAAATCAGTCGTGACAGTTCATAAGTCATCCGTAACGTTTTTTATTCTTTATTGATAACCAAACTTTAAACTAATAAAATCATTCATGACAGTTCATAAGTCATCTGTAACATTTTTTCTTTTTTGATAATTTATGATAGGCTCGCGTTGATGCCACCAACTAGTATAGGGCATAAATTATTCATGCACATAACACTCAAGTTACATATGGGGAGTCTTTGTATGTTGTTAACTTGGAAAGGAGAACATGCACATGCCAGCGTATCCAACAAGAGAAATTACCATGTTCGCACGCAATCGCTGCTGCTGAGTACATAAATGTTTCTCGCATATCATTGTGCAGACTTTACTACAACAACGCCTATTTGATGTATGCATACGCTGTATCGGTCATGTCGGTTGATTAAGCGCAACAAGTTTCAGAGAACGTGGCGAAACAACTGTACCTACCCTCGTTTATTTGTTAACAGAAAGACGTAAAAAGGATGAAATCTGGTTTAGAGGTTGCACTTGAAAACAAACGTCCAAGAAAAGAACATACATGTTCTCGTTGTAAGAAGAGTGGCATAATGTGAAAACTTATCCGATGTAATTATCGCTGATACTACTGGAACTCAGTCGTATCATAATTTGTATGTTTTTGTGATAATGATGAGCTATGTTATAATTATGGCTGACTTCCTGTTTAATTGTGGCTAAGTTACTTATAACTCAGCCGTTAAATAGAAAATACAACAACATTTCATGTTTTCTCGATATTAGTGCTCATCCGTACTCTTACCTTAGTAATGTAATAAGTCATCATTTGGCTCGTAATACGACATAATAGCTGCGTAATAGGACATCATAGCTGCGTAATAAGATATCATAGTTACGTAATAAGTTATCTCATCATGTACTTTATTATTATTATTTAGGGTATATTGTTAATGTGAATATTTAATATATTAATATTGCTGATTTAATAGTTAGTTAGGCTGATTACAGAGTATTATTTTGTCTTAAAGGGTTTGGTTATGTTTTAAAACGGCTGATCACTCTAGACGGCAGATTTTAATATTTATTGTATAAATTATTAAATGTTTACGAATTATGGGTTATAATATTTTCTTAAACGGCTGACTTCCGTATTAGCGTATTATGTGAGGGAAAGTACGACTGACTTATGGTTTTTACGGCTGAGTTATGTTTTAATTACGGTTGTCTTGTGGTTTAATTACGGCTTAGTTCTTGGGTATTGATACAAAGAAATATAAATGATATTTCATTAAGATAAGTAGACATTTTACAAAGGCTCAAAGGCCGATCGAACGATTTACAAAAGACACAAACGCCAAAACACATGAAAGGAAATAGAAGATGATCTAGCTCAGTGAGAGAAACCACGGGAGTGGCGGCGACACAACTAAAGTCTGTTCATCCACTAACACTAGCCGATGTCCTGGGGGAGGAGGAGAAACCATGGAGCGGAGTCGGTGAAGCGTGTCGCTCTAGATCCACTGCACCCTCCGCTGTAGTGATCATCGTTTAGTACAGATACAATGACAAGACGATCGGCTTAAGAAAACACACCAGGTAAAAGCGATGGTCGTCGATTTTGTCTTAAAGGGTGAGTTATTATTTAATTACAGCTTATTTATGATTTAATTATGGCCTACTTTCTGTTTGATTACAGCTACGTTAAGTCTTTTTTATGGCTGATTTACGTATTTGAATGTAACAATAATCACAGAAACAACATCGTTTTAGCTATACTCGATATTAGTGCATAGACGTACTCTTACATCATTTGCCTTGTAATACAACATAACAGCTGCGTAATAAGACATCTTAACTTGTAAAATTATATTATTTACGGTATAGGATAAATGTTATGGCTGAGTAGAACAAACTCAACCTTTAAATTCAAATAAACTAACCCGACAAGTAAAACAAACTCAGCCTTTGGTATATATATGCAAGTGTTGAAGAAGCACTAGTTTCGAAAGAACGAACTCAGCCGAGAATTAATCTAAATATCTTAAAAAATCATAACACAACCTTCAAATT
>OVAO01001242.1:328-16901 GCA_900406285.1 Biscutella auriculata
TGTGGTTAATAGACTCAACAATATGACCACACCTGGGACACATCAGATCAATGCTTATATGTCTTCTGATAAAATATGAGATATACGATCTTTAGGATCAGTATCAGTAATTAAGTAGAAGTATAAACCAAATTTGTTTTTATTTTTTATTGTAAAAATATCAAATATTATTTCAAAATTATATTTATGAATTTAAACTTAGAGTTATTAAAAGATGCATTATATATGTCACTGAAAAATATTTATTAAAAAGGATAAAGATAAAGATAAAACATTCATTACAGATGACACAACCGTCTTAAACAAGTAATATTTGATTAAATAGATTTTGGATATTATGTTGTAGGTTTTAGGTTTGAGATGTAACATAAATGAAGTTGTAATATCAGATTTTGGATTATTCTGTTTTAGGTTTAAGGTTTCCGATGTAACAAAATTGGAGTTGCAATATCAGATATAGATATTCTGTTTTAGATTTGGGATGTAACAATTTCAGAATTTTCTGTATTATAAGATATGTTTTCGGTTTATGGAACAAACATAATTGTTATAATGTATTGTTTTCGAAAATCGTGTCAGGTTTTGTTAATATGTTGTTTTTAAATATGATCAATATTTGATTATAGGTCGGATTATTGTTTAGAAATAAAACGTGATTTTGTAATGCTAATTTACCCATTTACGTTAATTAATTATCGATGCGGAAATAATTAATTTGACATGGTCATTACTGTTACTTTATGATATTCCCTGAGAGATTAGTGTATTCATGTACGGTTTAAATAACATTGGGTTACAAGGATATTCTCAGAATATTAACAAGAATATAGAGAACAGATTATTAAACGAATAATTCCTATATTCTAATACCCTCCCACAGTTGTAGCGGCAGTAGAACGGACGGTTAAACTGGATCGAAACTGCTCGAAGAGTATAGTTGGTAACCCCTTTGTGAAAATGTCTGCATATTGCAGATTCGTTGGTACATGAAGCACCTTGACTTCACCCATTGCCACTTTTTCTCAAACAAAGTGGATGTCAAGCTCAATGTGTTTGGTCCTCTGATGCTTGACTGGGTTCGTTGATAAGTAAACCGACCCAATATTATAACAATACACGATAGACGCCTTTGGTATTCGTATGTCAAGTTCAAGAAGCAAATTTCTGATCCAAGTTAGCTCGGCCACAGCGTTGGCTATACCTTGGTACTCAGCTTCAGAACTTGATCTTGAAATGGTCGGTTGGCGTTTGGCGGACCAAGAGATGAGATTCTCACCGAGATAGACACAGTACCCGGAAGTCGATCGACGAGTATCGGGACAGCCTGCCCAATCAGCGTCCGTGTAAGCTGTAATTGTGTCATATCTGTCTTTGAATAGTTGCATGCCCATATGCAACGTGCCCTTGACGTAACGGAGTATGCGTTTGAGTGCCTGAAAGTGATGTTCCTTCGGTGCATGCATGAACAAGCAAATTTGATGCACATCATACGATATATCCGGTCTGGTGAACGTCAGATATTGCAGAGCTCCCGCTAAGCTGCGGTATTCCGTCGGGTTTGGAAGGGCAGCCGAGCCTTCGATTGAGAGTTTGGATTTGACGTCGATTGGGGTGGAGATGGGTTTGCAGTCGGCCATACCAGCACGTTCTAATATGTCCTTGGCATATGTTTGCTGGCTGAGAGAGAGTCCGTGCTTGTTGCGCGTTGCCTTGATGCCCAAGAAATGGTGTATGGCGCCAAGATCACTCATCGGAAACTCGATTTTCAAAGAGGCAATGATGCGGTTGAGCAGCGTTGTTGATGACGCGGTAAGGATGATATCGTCCACATAAAGAAGTAAAAATGCCACATCCGTATTCTTCTTGTAAACGAACAATGAAGAATCAGCTTTGCTCGCCTTGAACCCTAGTCGGAGAAGGTAAGTGGCAAAGCGTGCATTCCACGCGCGTGGGGCCTGCTTGAGGCCATAAATTGCTTTCTTCAGACGACAAACATGTGTTGGTTTTGACGCATCTACAAATCCTGGCGGCTGAAACATGTAGACGACCTCATCCAAGTCGCCATGCAGGAATGCATTTTGAACATCAAGTTGGTGTATCGGCCAATCCCAAGCAACTGCAACGTTAAGAACCGTGCGGATTGTGGCCGGTTTAACCACCGGACTGAACATCTCTGTAAAGTCCACGCCTTCTTGAGATTTTCCATTTGCCACCAACCTAGCTTTATGACGATTCAACAAACCGTTAGCATCAAATTTATGGCGGAAAAGCCACATTGAGCGGACTATGTTTGTGTTAGCCGGTCGGGGTACTAATTCCCAACTGTCATTTTTATGCATGGCATTAATCTCATCATGCATTGCCGGGTTCCAGTTTAAATCCCTCATGGCTTGGTTATGGCCTTTTGGTAGAGGTGATTTGGTGGTGGTAGTAAGGGAAAAAATGTTTCTCGGTTTACGTATTCTGTGACTTGCACGTGTGCGAACTCGGTCCGGTTCCGGCTGAGGTGGTGGAGGAAGGGTGGGTGAGACATTTTGTGGTTGCGGTACAGGGGGTTGGTCCGGTTGTATTGTTGGTGCGGCCGGGAGAGGGAGTGGTGGTTCGCTTGGGCGTGTAGGCATCGGTTGCGTTAAAATGCTCTTGAAAATTGGTGATGGCTCCTGAAATCAGTTAGAAACTTATACGTAGACGCATTATCTAAATACTTTGCTGCCGGAAAAGTATTCTCATCAAAATAAACATGACGAGAAATGATGATTTTATTAGTTTTTAAGTCCAGGCACCTATAACCTTTGTGAAGAGCAGGGTAGCCGAGAAAGAGACATGGAGTTGATCTTAGGGATAGTTTTTGTAACGAGGCGTGGTTCAGGCTGGGAAAGCAAAGACAACCGAACACTTTAAGGTGATCATATGTGGGCTGTTTGTTTTGGAGGAGAACTTGTGGGATCTGATTATGAATGGCCGAAGATGGTAAAATATTCAGCAGATGTGTGACAACATGAAGAGCCTCCAC
The DNA here is from genome assembly GCA_900406285.1 of Biscutella auriculata. Classification (NCBI taxonomy): domain Eukaryota; kingdom Viridiplantae; phylum Streptophyta; class Magnoliopsida; order Brassicales; family Brassicaceae; genus Biscutella; species Biscutella auriculata. Next base: position 3,342 of record OVAO01001242.1, read on the forward strand.
CCAGTAAGTCGTTGAAAGACGAGCTTGTGTGAGCAGAGAGCGGATGCCGTTGTTGATTGTCCTGATCATCCTTTCAGATTTGCCGTTTTGTTGTGACGTATGAGGGCAAGAAAATCGAAACTGAATGCCTTCTTTTGCAAATAGTGTTGAGAAGTCAACGTTGTTGTACTCCCCACCATTGTCACATTGGAGAGAGCCCACATTCGATTTGTACTTGTTCTTGACGATGGCATGAAAGTGAGTAAATTTCTCGTAGACCTCACTTTTCCGGCGCATGGGGTGGACCCATAAGTAGTGCGTTTTATCATCTAGAAACAAAACGTAATACTTTATTCCGCTGATGCTTGAGATTGGGCTTGTCCACACATCTGAGTGAATAATTTCGAATGGCATTTTAGAAGAAGAGATAGTGTTAGAAAAGGGCAATTTCAAGTGTTTGGCTATCTTGCAAGTTTCACAAAAAGAAAGAGAAGCTTTATTAGAATCAATAAGTCTTTTAGAAACAAGGGATTTAAAGACATTGTCATTTAAATGACCAAGACGTTTATGCCATAAATCAGGCAAAGAAGCTAGGAGTGCCATCGACGGTGGCTTATTGAGCGATTGCGGAAGAGGATATAGGTCGCCTGAACTCTCACATCGGAGCAGAATGGTCCTGGTCTGTAAATCAATAACCGAAAAACCAAAAGGGTCAAATTCAATTGAACACCAGTTATCGACGTGATCGACGTGAGGGGCGGGTGTTGGAGCATCACGAGCAGCATTCACAAGTCTTCTCTCCTCGAGCTCAAGCATGTTTCTAACGTCGGAGAACTTCGGGAAAGGTTTGGCATGTATGATCATCGTTGCAAGATGAGGATACTTTTGACCTAACCCATTGACGAGGCATGTAACCAAGACGTTTTCATTCATCGGAGCATCAAGAGCAACCAGTAGATCCGCAAGAGACTTCATCTTTTGGACATACTTCTGGATTGTCCAGTCACCAAGGCGAAGCGATCGGATCTCTGCATCAACTTCCATCACACGTGCCTCCTTATTAGATCGAAAGTGTTGTTCGATCCTCTCCCAAGCATCACGAGCGGTGTCTCCTTCGAGTGCTATGGCGAGTATAGGATCAGTCACGGTGGTGTGTATCCAGCTCATGACCAGCGCATCCTTTTGCTCCCACACAGCTAGGTCATTCGCGTACGTTGGAGCAGGAGTCCCGTCGATATGAGCCAACACACAGTAGGCCTTGCAGATGTTTCTAAATACCTTCTTCCACTTCCCATAATTGTGTTGATCCAAGTCTAGAATTATGGGAATGAATTGCTTCATTCCATTCAAACCAAAAGCTCTCTCACTCATAGCAGCCATTGATGAAGAGGTTTTACGGTTTGATGAAACAAGAGAAGAAGAATGATGATGAGAAGAAGAGAAAATCAAACGTGAGTTTTGATCTCACGATGAAAGAAAAAAAGAGTAGAAGCGATTGAGAGAAAGAAAGATTTAGGTTAAGCGTGAGGCTCTGATACCATGTTACTTTATGATATTCCCTGAGGGATTAGTGTATTCATGTACGGATTAAATAACATTGGGTTACAAGGATATTCTCAGAATATTAACAAGAATAGGGAACATATTATTAAACGAATAATTCCTATATTCTAATAATTACTAGTTGGTTGGATACAAAATCCCAAAACATATCTTACCGTCTTTATAATATTATTTAGAAGTATATTTATAAAATTAAAATTAAAAATATACAGTATTATATCATATGTCATTCTAAAAAAATATACAGTATTAGTGTAACTATAATCTCTATTGAAAAAATCGAAACTAGAAATTTTTTGAATAAATATTTTTAATATTACGATAAAAAATTGTGTATATCAATTTATTATGTAATTATTTTGGAATATACCAAAAAATATTCCTCTAAAGATATTTATTATTATAACAAAATATTAGAATTCTACCCGCATTATATACCGTGGTTTGTTTTCGAATTATAATTTTGATATTTTTAATATTGTAATTCTTATATTTTTTATTAAATGTGTGACCATCTAATAAATATTTTATTGTTATTATGTAAATATTATAATTTATAATAATACATTTTAATATTGAATAACAATATTAGTTGGTGAAATTAATTGTAACAGATATCGAATGAAAATAATAAATAATATAATTGAAATTTTTTAAAAGAGATTATTTAGGAAGGGTGTTAATATATTCTTATTCAAATACTATAATCATATTTTAGGAGATTATTTAAGAAAGGTGTTGATACTATATACATTTAAAACTTAATTAAATTATCGATCATTATTTTATTTATTTTTTTGTAAGTTCGAAGATATGAAAGAGATTATTTAGGAAAGTTGTTAGCATATCTTTTTCAAATACGTATAAGAATATTTTTGATGTACGGTGTTAATAGATTATTTAGGGAAATTGTTGATATTATATACATTTAAAACTTAATTAATATGATTTATTATTATGATTCATTATTATTTTTTATTTAATATTTTAATTATTTGGTTAGAGATATTTTAATTTAAATCATTTTATAAAATAGTCCACTATGACTTATTTGTGGTAGATTAGTTATGTTTTAATAAAAACTAGATTTGAACCTGCATTTAACGCGGATATTATTATTTTGAAATTAATTTAACACTTTAAATTATAAAGATAATATAGATTCTAAGTTATATATGTCTTATGTTTTAATTTTAAAATTTATATGAAAATATTGATTGATATCTAACTAATTAAACTATTTTTAAGATTGATTAGTTTTTAAAATATGATTAGATTGGTGAAATTTACAATGCAATAGATCATAAAATTTTTAAAAATTGTTTTATCTAATATAGGTAAATTCAACACATTATTAAAATTGTTAACAAAGAATTTATGTTTTTATAGTTTAATGATTTTTAAATATTATTTTAATTACGTGATTTTATTGTAACAAAAATATCGAGTGAATTTTTTTTGGTAATATTTCTTTATAACTATTATTCTAGCGGAAAGTTTTATTTAAAATAACATTTAATTAACACTTAATTATAACGATCCTATTGGTGCAGATTCTTTGGTTCAAATTTTTAATTATTTATGAATTATTAGGATATTTTGGGATTACTAAACATATTCTTGTTAACAATATCAATTTTACTATATGTTCTTTTGTTAAAATTTTAAATATGAAAATGTTAATTATGTAAGATTTTAACAGTATCTATCCTAAGAAATTAAAAATACTCAAATCCTCATTATAATAATAATTTAATAATATATATATTTATTATGGTTAAATATATTTTTATGTAATATGTTAGTTAGTTATAATCTAAAAACATAAAAAAACTAAAAACCTAAAAATACTTTCCATCGTAATTCTCATAGAAATTTAATAATACAAATATTTATTATGTTTAAATATATTTGTGTATGTAATATATTAGTTAGTTAGTTATATTTAATTTAAGTTGTTCTATGCAATAGTCCATTATAACTTATTTGTGGTAGATTTATTCTGTTTTAATATAATAGATATATTTTCGTAGTTATTTAATGAAATAATCAATTATAACTATTGGTGGTAGATAAACTCTACTTTAATAAAATAGATTATTAAAAAGTTGAGCAACTAACCTAACAAACTAAAATTATTATTCAATATAAAAATACAATACTCTAAAATATTTAACACATATATAAAATTATTCATTATTTTTATTAAATATTATAATTTAAAATTAAAATTTGAAAACAAATCATCCCACACATGGAGTGCGAGTAAACCCTAATTGTATTAAATATGAAGAATTTTTAGATCATGATGAGCAATAATATCTTGTCCTTCTAACATTATTAAGAAAATATGACATGAAATCAATTTTTGATTAATTTTACAAAAGATAAAATCCCTATAATATTATTTGAAAAATATATTTATGAATTTGAGTTTAAAATCATAAAGTTATATTAGATGTCAACAAAAAATATCAATTTATAAAATAAAAGAAAACCATTTCTTATGGTAAAATTTGAAAAACAATATATATATAAATTTTAAGGCTAGATAATTCTGAATTTGTTATATAATTTTTTTCAAAGATAAATATAACAAAATAAATCAAGATTACATTAAATGTTATTTAATTCTTAATATCCTAGTTTTTATTAAATAAGAATAATTTTTAGATCACGATGAGGTATAATTAGGATGGACACATTTCCGGTTTCGTTCCATCCCGAACCCGTCCCGAAATTCCCGTCCAATATATTTCCGTGCCCCGATTTAGAACAAATCTTTGATTCCCGAATGAGAACGGGACGGGACAAGATGAATCGTATGACATTATTATACCGTATAATATCTGGTTCTTCTAACATTATTTAAAAATATGACATGAACTCAATTTGATTAATTTTATCCAAGATAAAAAACTTATAGTTGTCATTTGTCAAACACATCTGGTGATATAGGTATGTTTATGAACAACTTTGGGTGTATATCTTTTGTTTATTTTTGTTGATATTTAGCATAAATATAATTTGTATCGTTATAATATATTTGGTTTTAGATTATACTTTCGTTTGTCAAGTCTTTTAATCAGTATAAGGTTGGCTTTACTTACATTCGGGCAACATAAACTTGAATATCTGATGTTAAAAAAAAACTTTTTTTTTAATAATTCGTGGGAGTTTCGGGCCTTGCGGTCCATAGTCTCCCCGAAATTTAGAGTCAGTCTTTAATAATACTTCGTTAAAGACATAAATTTCTCTTCTCAACATGATTCGAATTCAGGTGGTAATGATGACAAATTGCTCACTCTATTTACCACTAGACCAATATCATTTTGTTTAAAAAAAAAAACTTGAATCTGGATGAGCCTGTTTGAGATTTTGGGCTTACCAATACTACACGATAGTATAAGTTTCATTAAGTGACTTAATGCTCTATTTCAACACATTTTTAACTGTACTCGATCCATTAATATTCTTAATAGAGTTTCAGAACAGTACTTGCCTACTCCTTGATAATGGAACAAGACGACTATGACATGTTTTTTTATCCTCCATTTCTGAAAACTGCATCTAAAATGTTGTTTGTTTCTAGTTATATTTGACTAGGCCTGCAATATGAAACCAAACTGAAATGGCCGACCCAAGATGGTCCAAACAAGATGGCCGAACTAGACCAAACAAAAATTTTCGGTTCTCAGTTCATTTTTGGTTATCAATCAGTAACCGATTGGTTAACCAAATTTAATATTTTTTTTTGCAAAATCGATAAGAAAACCAAACTTATACTAAATTTTTGAAAATAAACCAATTGTTCGAAATTAACCAAAATAGACCAAAATACCGAACCAAATTACTCGAATCTACAAAATATTGGTTAATTTCATGTAATTTTTACAAGACCCGAATTAACCAATAATCAAACCAAAGTTTAATCAGTTCAATTCGGTAATCCAATTGTAAATCCAAATTAACCAAAACTGAGAAAAACAAACCTATTTGGCCCACACCAGACCGAAACAGAAGCCTACATATGACATCCAAATGTTGCATCTTTGAATCTCTAATTGCATCTAGATGTTGTTAATGTCATTCCACGTTTTTTCAAAAAATGTGATTACATATTTTAAAAATGATTACATTTTTTGGAAAAAACATGATTCCACATTTTTCAGGATTCAAAAAATTAGATTTGAAAACACGATTTTGCATTTTTCGTAAGAAAAGTGACTCCGCATCTCTCGAAAAAATGATTCCACGCTTTTCAGATAACTTTATTATGCAATTTTTAGAATAACGTGATTTCATAGATTTGAGGAAAAATGTGATTCCATGTTTTGAGGAAATAACGTAATTCCGTTTTTTTTGGAAAACAGTGATTCCCAGTTTCTTTGGAAAAAGCCAATGAAATCGACATTCATCATTTTTCAGTGAAAACTAGTCCTGGGAAAAAACCCGATCCAAATGAATAGTGTTTAAACTAGCCATGTACTTCAATTCGGCTCGGTTAATAACCGACAACCAAATGGATATTCAAAACAAAAATATCAATCATACCGAACCGAAAGCAAACCGAACTGATTTCAATGCACATGTTATAAAATATCTAAAATTTGAACATACTGAACCAAAACCAAACCAAACCAAAACCGAACCAAATTTTGAATTATGTATTTCATTTTAGTGTATTTCAAATAAAATTTTCCTATTTAGACTGAACCGATAACAAACCAAAATAATCGAAAACAAACCAAAAAGTCTTGGTTAATTTCGATTCCTCTATAAGTATCTAAAACCAAACCGAACCAAAATTATTTCGGATCCTATATAGATACTAAAATCAATATCCGAGATATCCAAAAACTAAATGTACCGGAACCGAACCAAATATTTGAATGCCCGTGACTAGTGAGAACTGTGATTTTTTGTTTTTCGGGATAAACAATGATTTCGTCTTTTTTTACAAAAATGTGATTCCGTATTATTCGGTGCAAATGTTATTCCGAGTTTCTGGTGGAAATTCTGATGTCATGGATTTCTAGAAAATTGTGATTTCGAAAAATTTGAAAAAATGTGGTTCCGTGTTTTATACGAAAAACATGATTCCATATTTTTGGGATTAACATGATTCCACATTTTAATGCGATTCCACAATTTCAAATAAAAAACGTGTTTCCGTGTTTTTTTTGATGAAAATCATGATTCCACACTATTGCGTTAAACATAATCCATCATTTTTCTAAGAAAATCTTGACTCCAAAAATTTATGTTACATATTTACATGCAAACTCTACAATTTATAACATTTTAATATCCAAATGTTTTATCTTGATACAAACTAAAAATTATCAAAAGAACACCATTTGGAATATTTACACCAAATGTCATTTGTAATTTGTGAATTTGGAATATATAAAGCATCACAATATCCTCAAACAATATCTAAATTTATCTAAACAACCTCAAACTCTTTATCACATCAACATTGATATTTACCTCAAATATATACTAAGATTTATCGAGTAGGTTCTAGAACCATATGAAAATCCTTTAGAATTCGATCCATGAAGATGTGAAGTATTTTATATACTTAATGTAACCTTCTTTCATTCTATGAAACCACACAATTTGACAAGAGTTGATAGCACTAATGGTATATCCAGTAAACTTGACCGAACTCGTTCAATGGATTAAAAGAAGTGCTAATATAATTATGTGATTTTCGAAAAAAATGATTTCACGTTTTTTGAAAATAATATAATAGTATTCTTGGAAAAATCATGATTTCATTTTGTGGAAAAAAACATGATTTTATTTTTATTTATCGGAAAAATGAAGAAAAGCCTTTTTCTGATAAGCAGTTTTTTTTCTTCTGAAAATCCATTTTTTCCGAAAAATCATTTTTCCCAAAAAGCCATTTTTTCCCGAAACTCGTTTTTTCTAAAAGTCGTTTTTCTGAAAAACCGTTTTTCGAACATCCATTTTTCCGAAAAACCATTTTTCTGAAAAGCCGTTTTTTCGGAAAGCATTTTTTTCGAAAAGCCGTTTCTACAAAAAAACATTTTTCCAGAAAAGCCACGATTCCACGTGTTTCCAAAAAACTATGATTCTGATTTTTTTTCTCCGAAAAAACCATGATTTCGTGTTTTTCCGAAAACTGTGATTCTGCTTTTTTTCCAAAAGACGGTGATTCCATGTTTCCCGAAAAATCATGATTCCGAAGTTTTCCCCAAAGACCGTGATTCCTCGTTTTCGAGAATTTGTTTTCTTGTTTCTCGAAAAATATGATTTCAAAAATATTGAGATGAAAATTTTGAGATGCAAATTTTATGATGCAAATGTTGAGATGCAATTGTTGAGATGCAAATTTTAAGATGCAAATTTTGCATCAAAACTCTACATTTTTAACCTTTCAAATATTTATAGTTGAACATCTTAACATTTAGATATAAATCAAAAATGATCAAACAAAAATAACATCTCATGCATTTACATCCAACATTTAGATGCAGAAACGAACAGAGTCTATGTCCAACGTAGAACAATGTAAAGTATATAAAATATCTGTCTAACCACTAAAGGTTCAAGAATCAATTTAGATAATCCTTTGTAATTTTGGTTACAATTAGATCAACGCGTTATTGTTGAAGAGAAGTTTCTATCGAAATTCACTAGAAATCTTTTGGTAACTTAATACATAAAAGAAAAACTTATACATAAAAATGCTACAAGCATAAGTTTAAACTGTCCAGCTTCGCCAACAGAAGATATCAACACATCTTTCGATCTATGGTTTAAATTAAAGGGTTGGTGCAACTAGGTATGAACGTTTTGTCTCTGTTCGGATCGGGACCAGTGCCGGCCCTGGGGCCAAGCTAGCCAAGCTTGTGCTTGCGGCCCCAGGATAAATAAATAAATTTTCGGCCCTCTTTTGCCAAAGTTTGTCAGTAGTGTAGCGGTAATGTAGTCTCTAACACTACAAACAACCCGAGTTCGACTCCCTTTGTCCTCATTTTTGGCCTTTTTTTTTTTTTTGCTTTGGGCCCTAAAATAATCAGGGCCGGGCCTGATCGGGACCATAGAAGTTCTATTCCAATATTATAAGTTTTTAGTAGGATTTAGTTCAAATACTCAAGGTCCAAGTTAGTTCGAGTTATATATCTAAAACTTGACTGTATCCAAATTTGTTCGTATATCGGTTTAGTTTCAGTACCTAAAATACTCATAACTTGATTTACAAAAANCCCTGATCGGGACCATAGAAGTTCTATTCCAATATTATAAGTTTTTAGTAGGATTTGGTTCAAATACTCAAGGTCCAAGTTAGTTCGAGTTATATATCTAAAACTTGACTGTATCCAAATTTGTTCGTATATCGGTTTAGTTTCAGNCCAAATTTGTTCGTATATCGGTTTAGTTTCAGTACCTAAAATACTCATAACTTGATTTACAAAAACAAAATCCAATACTTGATAATCTAAAATAAAATTTAGTATAGAACATATGAATTTGAAAAATATTATACTAGTACAAAAATAAACATAAAATTGAGTTTATTTTTAATATATTTTTCAAAAACCTAAATGAGAGGGGTAAGAAATACTTATATTATATGGTTCTTTAGGTATTCGTTCATAAGGTGGGAAAAAAAATTCATATTTTGGGTACACCAAAACCTAATAAAATTGTTAGACTTAAATTTGAACGAAGCTTGAGTCTCAAGTTATATGTGACCTAATCACTATTTGGAATGGCTTTCTCATGTTGAGAGATTCTGTCTGGTGGCATTTCGATCACAAAAATAGTTATGTGTAGTAAAAGTATTAGGATTAGATGTTATATATATTTATGGAATACTTTTTGTATATCCTAACTAAAAGTTCTTATAAGAGGAAATTCAACGAAAGAAAGTAAATCGAAACAACAAAACACCTTTTTGTTTTATCATCAATTAGAAATTGCTTAAACAGATTCTCAGATCAGTTTAACCAGATTTATATAACTTACACAAATTACAAATCACGACTGGTCATTTCCTAACCTACTCAAATTTCACTTTACAATAGTTGTAGCATATTTGTTTGTTCACTCACCATTTTGACCTAACAAGCTCTCAATTTCTTTAATTGTCATGTTCGATCTCTTTTAAAGGGTTGCACTCAGCTTCTTCATGCTTCACAACCCTCTTACAACAAAGAAAACCAGACTTTGCACAAAGAAAAAGAAAAAGAAAATTTCCATTTTCCTTTAGATAAGGATGAAATCCTAAGATTCTTTTTGTTTTTTTTCTGATAATCTTGAATCGTTGATTTCCGTTTTATGCTATTAAGTCAATCTTAAAATCCTTAATTAATCTTCTAATCATGCCACATGATTAATAAAAGTTAATGTTGACGTTATTTTCTTCTAGAACCAATTTATTCTTCGGTCAGATTAATCCAGAATGTGTGATTCTTCACTAACTCGATCCACACCAGTTATTAATAGGTCAGTTTTGGTTAAGTTCTTTTCAATCCCTAGGTTACAATTGCTGGAGTTTCTTGCTTCTTCGATCGAGAAACTAGCTGGATCCTTTGTATGTATCAATGAAGACAAATAACTAAAAACAAATAAATGGTCACATGCATTGGTTTGCAAAATAGGTTCAACAAAGTTTAGAAACCAAACAAAACAAGAGTAACCAATAGTACCGAAAAGATCAGAACGACAGAGACATATCGCCAGTTTCAACTGTAGTCGAAGGACATATGTTTATTAATATTATTAAATTCATAAAAAATCAGATCTTTCTATGTAAATTTAGAACACGATCAAGAATCTCTCTCAGAAGAAGAACAAGAAAATACTTTCTCAATCTCTTTCTCTGATGGCTCTATTGAGTTTACTTCAAATCTCAGTCTCTTTCCTTTTTTTCTTCTTCCTCTTCGGATATTTCTTGATTAACAAGAAACCTAACCCTTCTTCTCTAACAAAGTGGCCCTTCTTTGGTATGCTTCCTGGTTTACTCGTAGAGATCCCTCGTATCTACGACTACATGACCGTGCTTCTCGAGGCTTCAAACTTAACTTATCCTTTCCAAGGCCCATGCTTCGCTGGCCTCGACATGTTGTTCACCGTCGATCCGGCTAATATCCATCACATCATGAGCTCAAACTTCGTTAATTACCCTAAAGGATCCGAGTTCAAGAAGTTATTTGATGTCTTGGGAGATGGGATTTTCAATGCAGATTCTGAGTTATGGAAAGATCTAAGAAAATCAGCTCATAGCATAATGAGTCATCATGAGTTTCAAAGGTTTACACTACGAACAAGCATGAGTAAGCTAGAGAAAGGTCTTGTCCCGCTTCTTGATCACGTTTCTGACAAGAAACTAGTCCTTGACTTACAAGATTTGTTCCAAAGATTCACGTTCGACACTACGTTTGTCTTAACAACTGGGATTGATCCTGGTTGTCTCTCGATTGAAATGCCGGAAATCGAGTTTGCTAAAGCTTTAGATGAAGCAGAAGAAGCGATTTTCTTGAGACATTTCAAGCCGGAGATTGTTTGGAAGATGCAAAGCTTTATTGGGTTTGGAGATGAGTTGAGGATGAAGAAAGCTCACTCGACTTTTGATAGAATTTGCTCTAAGTGCATAACTTCTAAAAGAGATCAAATCTCTCGTGGAGTTATCAACATTGACTCTTCTTCTTCTTCTAAAGATTTGCTGATGTCTTACATGAATCTGGACACGACCAGATACAAGTTGTTGAATCCGAGTGATGAAAAATTCCTCAGAGACATGATCTTAAATTTTATGTTAGCAGGTACAGACACCACATGGGTGGGCGTTTGTGTATCAATTCTGGTTTGGATAGGATCAATTCGATTATATTTCTTTCTTCGTTTGGATTTGGATATCTAAAAATATATTAAATATTAAATATATTAAAATTAATATTAAAATTGTTAAAAATATATAAAACATTTTTTTGGTTCGATTAAGACTTAATTCTAATTCTTCAAATAGTGAACTTTAGGGTCCATTTGAGCTTTTATCCGGTTCTGGTTCATGTTCAATATCCTTTTCGGTGTCTTCAGTTCCAGTTGCCTAATGATCTTAAATTTCATGTTAGCAGGTAGAGACACGACAGGCTCTGCTCTCACTTGGTTCTTCTGGCTTCTCTCCAAGAACCAAGAAGCCACGACGAAGATTCGTCAAGAACTCACTACAAAACTATCTCCAAGAACCAATGATTCTGATTCATTCGATCCACAAGAATTAAACAAGTTGGTTTATTTACATGGCGCATTGTGTGAAGCCCTCAGGTTATACCCACCGGTTCCATTTCAGCACAAGTCTCCAACAAAACCAGACGTTCTTCCGAGCGGACACAACGTAGACATGAGTTCAAAGATTGTGTTCTGTCTTTATTCATTAGGAAGAATGAAATCGGTTTGGGGAGAAGATGCAGTGGAGTTTAAACCGGAGAGATGGATTTCTGAGAGTGGAAAGTTGATTCATGTGCCATCTTATAAGTTCTTATCGTTCAACGCTGGTCCAAGGACTTGTTTGGGGAAAGAAGTGGCTATGACGCAGATGAAGACAGTAGCTGTGAAAATCATACAAAACTATGAGATAAAAGTTGTTGAAGGACACAAAGTTGAAGCTGTTCCTTCTGTTATCCTTCACATGAGGCATGGTCTTAAAGTTACAGTCACTAAGAGATGTGATTTGGTTTGATTAATGTACTATATAGTCTTGAAATAAGGACTAGGATTCTATAATATATTGTGACTCGTTACAAGAGTTACTTCTATATATCATAAAGTTTTTAATATTTTTTAGACTCACAAAAATTACTGTTTAGAAAATATATAACTCCTCATGCTTTAGCTTGACTTCTAGCTCTCCTTTTTTTTTTGTCTTTTATGGTCGGAAATAATGCATGATCTCATGATTTAATAGAATATAGACTTGGGGGAACATGTTTTATCCAGAAAATATATCCAAATATTATTTGTTTTTGTATTTGTTTTCAATATACAGAGATATTATATTCAAATACTGTTTGTTTTTATAGTTGGTTTTCATATTTAAATGTTTCGTCTTGGTTAAAAAGTTAAAATATGTGTTATAGTAGTAAATTTCGTGGAAAAACATAATTTCATATTTTTAAAACATAATATGTTATGTTAAAGTGATATGTGGTTGAAAAAACATNAATAAATAATGTGATTTTTTGTTTTCGAAAAAACCAATAAATTTGTATTTTTGAAACAAACATGATTTAATATTTTTTGGAAAAAACCTTATTCTTTTTTTGTCATGAAAACGCAAATTTATTTTTTGGGAAAAATGTGATTTTCTCTTGTTCTTTCAAAAAACATGATTGTATTTTTTCGAAAAAAATGTGATTATGTATTTTTCGAAAAAACGTGATTCTATATTTTTAGAAAAAAATATGTGATTTTGGGCTGTTCGGAAAAACATGATTCCCCTATTTAATGTAATTTTTTATCCAAACTTTACATTACAAAAATATTTATGATATTATGCATTTTAGCAACGATTTGCAGTATTTATATATAAATGAAAAATTGTCAAACGAACAATGTGCCATGAATTTGTTTCGAGATGTATTATCTAGATGAAAATGAATAGGCCCTCACTTATCTATTGTTAAAATACACAGAATGCAAGTCATCAACTTGGTTCATCTTAGAGGTGATCCGTTGTGTACTCTCTTTTTGAGTTGAGTTTTATCCAAAGTGGTTTTTCTAACATGGTTTTAATGAGGCCAATGATAATAGGGTGTTTTCTTTACCCCACACATTTTATTGCTTAGAAGAGTGGAGTAAAGAAACAGATTCTTGATGTGATTGAAGATGGGTATATATCTCGAACCAAATCAGGAGGTACTAGATCAATAAATTCTCTAATGCACCAACTAGGACTAAGCAGAAGGATAATTTCATGTCATTAGAAACGATCCTAAGTTAACTAACAAAGCAATTTCGATTGTAGTAACTGAAATAAAA
>OVAO01001243.1:0-15860 GCA_900406285.1 Biscutella auriculata
ATTATTCGGGTTCCAAACCAACCCGAAAATTTTTTGGGTTTCATTCACAAGGAAAAAACCAACCCGAACCCGAATATACAAACCCGAACTCAACCCGAAATTTGTATATAACCCGAATGGGTCAATATCTCATGGCTTTAACCCGATCGGGCTTTACTAGAACCCGATTCGGGTACCCGAATACCCGATTAGGGTTTCCGGATTTTGTTTGGTTCGGATTTTTGGATCTGAAACCTTGGGTTTCTTTTTCGGTAGTCGTACGATAATTGTTTTATGGTTTATAGTTTGTGGTCAAGTCCATGTTCTAATTCTTAATCCCTGACATTTTGACAGTGTCGTATTCTAGTGGTATGATCCATGTTCGTTGTTTTGTGGTTTATAAGTCTTGATCGATCCTTTGAATGTCACGTTTAAAACTAGTCCTTGCTCGTTTTGTGTTCTTGGTTCAATTCCCTGGTACCTTTTTTAATTCTTGGTTGTTAAGGCACTTTTCAAAAAGAAGTTGTGTTCTTATCTTTACAATAGTCAATGTTTTAGTTTCTTTTCTTCATAGACAGTTGAAGAAGCAAGGAGTTTCTGGTGTAAAGGTGAAAGTATAGTTGTAACAATGGCTGCAAATGCTATTCATCGAAAGTGTTTGGGTACGATAAGAGATTTTTGTCGATCTTTCACCATCAATTATAAGAGAACCAATTGTTTGGGTTTGTGTTTTTTATGTAGGCGTAAAAGGTGGAGAGGAAGCGAGTGAGCTGAGAGGAACAATGAGGAAGATAATGGAGTTTCTTAACTTTGATTAAACCAAATTTTCATGTTGTCAATATCATCTCCATGTTTTTATGTTCCAGGTTTTATGTTAAAGATTTTGTGTTTAGGGATTGCTAGCAATATTTCTGATGTTATTTTTAAATCTGGTGTTTTATGTTCACAACCTTAATATCATATATTTATGAATTTATAGTTAAGGACGTTTAGGTGTCTAGTTTATTTGTTCATGCCCTTCATTTTTTTCTTGTAATATCTCCATGTTTGTTTTTTATGTTCGACATTTCATGTTCGCTTCTCACCATTTTCACGTTCACATTTTTCTTTCAACTATTGTTTTTAGTTGACTCATTTGCATGTAATGTTTATAGTTCATTTCTTTGTTAACATGTTCATATGTCCATTTTTTTGTGTTCATGTTTTATAGTTATGTTTTTATGTTCATACTTTTGTGTACTCATAATATCACGACCATTAATTATTCATGTACGAGGTTTTATGTTTAGTAGTATCGTGTTCATGCTTTCACGATTTCTATGTTGAGTTTTCATGTTCATGTTTTCTTTGTTGGGTTTTCATGTTCACGATTTAGGTACTCATAATATTGCAAAGGGAAAACATAGTTTCAGTGAACATGAACGTAAAAACATTAACATAAAGACATGTGCATAAAAGCATGACATAAAAAATTATGTGGGATGAAGTTGTGAGCATATAACATGAAAGCCTGAACATAAAGGCATGACCATAAACATGAAACCATGAACATAAATGCACGAACATAAAACCCCGAACATGAAAACATGACGCAAGACAAAAGAAAAACAACAATCCAATTGATAAGTGGAGTATACAAAATATGATATTTAAAATCAAATCACCAAAGAGAAACATCAATACCATTCCAATAATATAAGATCTACACAAAATTCACCAATAACAACCGAACACATTTGCTTACAACCAACTACTTCAATATTATTTCGACATACCACAAACGACTGAACACAAATTATCAACTTTGTTGAGTAAAAAAACCAAACATAACTTTGTTCATCCACAAGTCTTATTCTTCAAGAGTCAAAATGTATCTCAAAATTTAGTGATCACATATATCAACAAAATACATTATTTCTCTTAAGGGATATGAGCGATTTTCGAAATTTAGTTGGCTGAAAAATGACTTTCCATACACCAAAGTCAACGAACGCCAACATCCACTTTTTCTAATTAATTTTTAAAAATAGATATTTGTCTAAAAGGCTCTTATATATATTAGTAACCAATCATGTACTCTTTAAATTACTCTCTAACCAACAAAACGAACTGCTCGATCGACAATTATATCAACTTTTTTTCAGACTACTTACAATAGTGTGTTAAATAAATTATTCAACTGTTGAAAGTGATGCAATGGTTGATGTTGAAAATGAAATATCTAGGAGGAGGAGAGAAGTGTTGAATTAATTCAACATAGTTGAATGAGCAAAAATGGGGACATGATTAACACATGTCATGCCATATTAATCAACAAGTTTTTCTTTTCCACCTAAATAATTTGAGTTACATTATCTTATAATAAAAAATTATTTCTATTTATAAAATTTATATCAAAATTCATCAATTTTTTTACTCTATAGATAGAAACTTTTTTCATTTGATTTGAATACATAAAAAGGCTCTTTTTGTTTGTATAGTTGGGAGATGTATTTAGATGGTCCATCTGGATATATCAACTGAATGATCCATTTAGGTGATGTTTGTTTTTTTGAGATGCATTTGGATAATGCATCTGGATGGACCATTTAGATGCATCAATGTTTCTGGATGCGTTTGAAAGATACATTTGAAAAATCACGTTAATCCCAAAAAATCATGTGTTTATTACGGAAAATCAAGTTTTGAACCAAAAAATTACGTTTTTTTCCCAAAAACCACGTTTTGTTCTGGAAATCAAGTTTTATTTCGGAAATCACGTTTTTTCCCGCCAAATCAGATTTTTCTCGGAAAATCACGATGTCACCGAATGTCACGTTTTTCTCCGGTAAATCACGTTTTTACCGCACAATCACGTTTTTTCTCGGAAAATCACGCTTTTATTTCGGAAATCACGTTTTTCCCGGAAAATCACGTGTTTATCCCGGAAAATCACGTTTTGTACTGGAAATCAAGTTTTGTTCCGGAAATCACGTTTTCTCCCGCCATATCACGTTTTTCTCGGAAAATCACGATTTGTCACCAAAAATCACGTTTTTCTTCGGCAAATCACGTTTTTACCGCAAAATCAAGTTTTTCCTGAAAATCACGTTTTTATCTTGGAAAATAAGGTTTTCTCCCAGAAAATCACGTGTTTATCACGGAAAATCACGTTGTGTCCCAAAAAATTACGTTTTTCCCCGAAAACCAGTTTTTGTTCCAGAAATCACATTTTTCCCATCAAATCATGTTTTTCTCGGAAAATCAAGATTTGTCACCGAAAATAACGTTTTTCTCTAGAAAATCACGGTTTTCCCGCAAAATCACATTTTTCGGAAAAACGTGATTTACGAAAAAACATGATTTACGAGGAAAACGTGATTTTTCGAGGAAAACGTGATTTTCCGGGGGGAAACGTGATTTTCTAGGGAAAAACATGATTTTCGGGGAAAAACGTGATTTACGCGGAAAACGTGATTTAAGGGGAAAATGTGATTTTCCGGGACAAAGCGTGATTTTCCAGGAAAAAATGTCATTTACTAGTAAAATGTGATTTTCAGGGACAAAACGTGATTTTCCGGGGAAAAACGTGATTTTCCGGGGAAAAACGTGATTTTCCGGGGAAAAACGTGATTTATTGGTAAAACGTGATTTTGCGGGGAAAAAGTGATTTTTCGGGACAAAAAGTGATTTTCTGGTGAAAAACGGTATTTTGCGGGGAAAAAGGTGATTTACGGGGAAAAACATGATTTTCCATGACAAAACGTGATTTTCCAGGAAAAAATGTGATTTACCAGAAAACGTGATTTCTCGGGGAAAACGTGATTTTCCGGGACAAAGTGTGATTTTCTGGTGAAAAAACGGTATTTTTCGGGGAAAAAGTGATTTACGGGAAAAATTGATTTTTTGGGAAAAACGTGATTTCTGGGACAAAACGTAAATTTTCGGCAAAAAATTAATTTATCGAGACATAAAACGTGGTTTTCTGAGAAAAACTTGATTTTACGCCGCAAAACGTGTTTTCCAAAAAAAAAATATAAAATTTTGAGATACATCTTCAAAACTCATTGAGATGTATCTCAAGATTTTGCCTAAATTTGAAACTCATCCAGATGGACCATCTGGATAGACCATTCTGAACCTTTTAATGATACTAAACAAACATCATCTCGTAGACTCAGTCAGATGGACTATTTGGCTTAGCAAACAAACAACACCAAAATCATTAAAAAATAATGGGTAGAGTGTTGGATTTTATTAAACAAAATTATTGTAGAGTATAAAAATGAAATATATATTGAATTAATATATGGAGGAAAAAGAAAATGACGTGGAATATTAAAAGTGGAAAACAGAGTGGTGAATTCTTTTGTGCATTGTAATTTGTACATAGCCTTATTATTACCAATATCCACCCTTACATATACGTCATCCAGTACGATCATGTACATACTCACACATGCACATGGACATGCATATAATGCATGTGATGTATTCATGAATATATGAGATCAGTGGAACACATTTGTATGTTATATGTATACATATATGCTCATGCATCTGCATATATTTTGTTTTTTTTTCCAAGTTGACAAATTATTGAATTAGGCCTATACAGCTCTCGCGGAAAGCCTAGACCTAATCGGTGTTGCTTTTTTTTTGTTTTTGTGTTTTGGTTTATTAAATATGTGTTACGTGTTTGCTATAATCATAATTTAATCTACTTTAGTTTGATGAATAAATTTTATTTCCTTGTGTTTTTTTAAAGACCACCTGGCTCATATCACGGGACTTAAATTAATAAATCCGGTATGATGGAACCACTCATTAAAATGACATTTTATATAAATTCAAAACTAAGGGGTAAATAGATATCTAGTCAACTTTTTTTTTTTTTTTTATTATTAACAACATAGATATAACTAGTTCAATAAGTGCAATTATATACATAAAAAACAGAACCCTACAAGATCTACAATGTAAAGACATTTGATTATGTTGTCCTTAGTGTTTTGTCTCTTTCGTTTCTCTTTTTTCACTGATCAAAACTCGGTAAAAATAAACTAATAATTTAATAGTACATTTTTCAAAAAATAGGGAAAAAGCAATCTCAGTAATTTTCGTTTTCTTTTGGTAAGCAGTAGCAATAAAACTGCGGGTTATGCAGTGATATCTTATTGGTTAAATGTCAGTTTGACTCATGGAATTTCTTTTAATTTATTTGACCTAATTAATTAATCTCAGGTTTTTGTAATATACAGTTTTCTTTTAGATTGCAGTTGTTTTATACTAATATTATAGGAATAAGGGAAGATATCAAGATAGGGGAGTGTGTAAATGCAAACAAAGATTTTGCATAAATGCAAACAAAGATTTTGATAGGTCCAAATTGATTCATAAGTATGAACTTTGAATTAAAGTTCTGCATGATGTTGAAAATGTAAATATAGGATTGATGATTGATGAGTTTTAGGGCATTGAATTTTCTGCAGTTCTAAAACAAGCAAATACTTTTGATTTTTTTCATCATACAATAATGCTATGTTTTGGGTGTAGGTTGATACATGTTTTGTGGTTTTACCTTTTAAGCGTATAGTGTCGACATAAATTGACACGTACAATGATGTCGATTTTGTCTCAAGTATTGAAATGACAAATTGCCACAGTTGTTAACGATTGTGTTTGTCGACCGATACATATATTTTTTTTCATTTAGATATATCGGCGAAAGCTATAATCTCGAGCCTATCGTCGGTGGGCCTCACTCCGCCGGCGAGAACATATCGTCATAAGTAAGAAAAAGCCTCCTAAACCTATCATCCCTCCTCTTCCTCTCTTCATTCGTCAACGATCTGCGACACCTATTGGCAAACCAATTTCTCTAGCACCTGAGACAAAAAGGAAAGAGAACCTTGATGTGGCTAAGGTCTTAATAGAGGTTGACATGTCAAAAGAATTGTCATCGAAGGTTTTCACAGCCACATCTTCCGGTGAAGAAATTGAGATTTCAGTAACATATCCATGGATGCCTAAGAAGTGTGGCAACTGTGAAGAGTTTGGTCATGAATTATTTTGATGCCCTCAGTTAAACGCTCCTAATAGGCGCATGAAATCTAAGCGATCCAGGAGCAGGAGCAGGCCCCATGGGCACAATTCTAGGTCTAGGTCACAGGTTTGGCGACCAAAAATTCAATCTGATATTGAGGTGGTGAGGGTTGGAACCAATCCGAATGAAGAAGTTGCTCAGATTGAAAATAACACAGGGATTGATCCTATGGTTGTCCAATTCAATGGAGATAAGAATTCTAATTCTATTTTTGGGAAGTATACCAGTTGCTTGAACCAATTTTCGTCTCAGGGGTCAGATGATATCCCTACTCCTCCTCCTAAAGGTGCTCCTGATATTCGTAATCCGGAAGTTGATTCAAGTATCCCTTTGGCTATCGAAAGGGAAAGTGGTCATCAGGCCACTTCTTATTGAAATTTTTTTTGGTCCATGATTTTTTGCTGGAACATTAGGGTACTCAATAGTCCATCAAGACAAGCTTCAATAATTGCTCCGAGAGAATAGAGAATGCTATTCCTATAGGGTGGAGTTTTATGGGAATTTTGATCAGCATAGTTATGCAAGAGTTGTGGTAGTATGGGATCCGAGGGTAAATCTATTAATTTATCGGGTATCTGCTCAGATGATAACCTGTGGGGTTCAGCTTGAAGGTTTTAAGGTGACTATGTCTTTTGTATATGCTAAGAATTCGATTGTGGAAAGAAAATAATTATGGTCTGAGTTAATCTCTCTTCCAAATGGATCTCCTTTAGCTGATCATCCATGGATAACTCTAAGAGACTTCAATCAAGTCCTCAACCCGTGGCAACATTCTGAGGTGGAAAACTCGAGTATCGATATCAGTGGGATAGATGAGTTCCAGCTTGCCATCTAGTCTGTGGGATTGTTTGAACATGCAACTAAGGGGCTTCGATTTTCATGGTGGAACAAGAACGTTACCCGACCAGTTGCGAAACACATCGATCATGCTTTCATAAATGATCAATGGACTTTATCTTTCCCTCAGGCCTACGTAGAACTGCTCCAACCAGGTCAGTCCAATCATGCACCTTTGTTGATTTCTGTTCCTGAATGTCCGATGAAGAGATCAACACCGTTTCGATTTTTCCTCTATTTGCTGGACCATCCGGATTTCAAGGAGACGGTTTCAGGAAATTGGAATATAGATGAGATTGTGGGTTCAAATCAGTTCAAATTGGTTAAAGCTTTAAGAAACATGAAGCCCCATCTACGAGCACTAAATAAATCTAATTTCAGTGGAATATGTGCAAGGGTGCGATCTCAAAAGGACTTGGTTGACTCTCTACAGAGTCAGATTCTTAATCAGCCTACTCAAGATCTGGTTATGGTTGAGCGTCATGCATACTCAGTGTTGGTAACGCTTCTAAGGGCCGAGGAGAAGTTTTTCAAACAAAAGTCACGTGTCCGATGGCTTAAAGAGGGAGACAGGAAAATATCTTTCTTTCACAAATCTGTTATAGGTCATCAAGCAAGAAATCAAATTCATTTCCTTACAGACTTGAGTGGAAAACGTTTGAGTACAATCAAGGACCAAAAAACTCATATGATTGATTATTTTAAGTCAATTTTAGGCGCACCCTCTTCTACTTCTGCCCCGTCAGTTACTGAGCTTCGCTCCTTACTTCCTTTTCGTTGCTTAGATGCTAGCAGAGTCAGTTTGGTGTCGCCAATTTCGGCCTTGGAAATTAAAAAGACATTCTTCTCTCTGCTTGAGGACAAATGCCTCGGTCCCAATGAATTCACTTCAGAATTCTTTAAATCCACATGGGCTATAGTTGGGGATTCTTTTGTGAGAGCTGTATCAGAATTCTTTACCAATGGACGTCTTCTCAAGGATATAAATGCTACAGCGTTAGTCCTCATTCCAAAAACTGATGGCGCATCAAAGCTTCAAGATTGTAGACCTAACAGTTGTTGCAATGTTGTCTACAAAGTAATATCAAAGATCATTGCTAACAGACTCAAGCCTGTCTTATTATCATCAATATCTCTGAATCAAACCGCTTTTCTAAAAGGAAAAAGTCTAGGGGAGAATGTGTTGCTGACATCGGAATTAATTCGGGATTATCATAAGACCTCCTCGTTGAGAAGCCCCTTGCTGAAAGTTGATATTCGTAAGGCATTTGGTTCAATTAGTTGGGGTTTTATTCTCAGATTGTTGAGAGCTCAAGATTATCCACCCTTTTTCATTTCTTGGATCGAAGCGTGTATTACAACTCCGTCCTATTCTATCTCCTTCAATGGTGAATTAGTGGGTTACTTTCCTGGGAAAAGAGGGATTAGACAAGATGACGCTTTATCACCATATTTATTCATAATGTCTATGGAAGTGTTGACTCAATTGTTAGATGGTGTTGTGTCTGATCAAGCTATTATGCCTCATCCCAGATGTGATTCGTCTCTTCTTACTCACCTCACATTTGCTGATGACTTGCTGGTTTTTTCAGATGGAACAGAACATTCCCTTCAAGGTATAGTCATAGTTCTGGAAAGATTTCGATCCATCACGGGGCTTGGTATGAACCCGGATAAGTCAGAATTATTCATGGGAGGAATATCTAGTGAAGAAGCATCGTCCATTGCTTAGGTTTTCAGAATTAGTCTCGGCCAGTTCCCTACTCGGTACTTGGGCCTTCCTCTAAATTCAGTCAAACTTTCTTTTGCGGGGCTCCAACCCTTCATTGAGAAAACCAGGGGTAAACTTAATAGTTGGACTGTTAAGTCCCTCTCTTATGCAGGAAGAATAAGACTTATTGCTGCTGTAATCTATGGTCTTATCAAATTTTGGGATCAGGTTTTCATTTTACCAAAGAAGTTTTATGCCAAGATCGATTCAATGTGTGGAGCCTTTCTTTGGAATAATGATACTCTTTCTGCGGCTGGTGCTCGAGTTGCATGGGCTGACATTTGCAGACCTAAGAAGGAAGAAGGCCTTGGGATCAGGAGGTTTGTGGATGTTCAATTAATTTTTAAGCTGAAGCATGTATGGGATTTTTTCTCAAAGATAGAATCATTGTGGGTGACATGGGTTAAGACCCATCTCTTTGGAGGAAGATCTTACTGGTGCGTGGAAAATTCCCAATGTTTTTCTTGGTTAATCAACCAACTAATAAAGCTGAAAAGTTATATCCGGGATTTCTTGAGATGTGAACTAGGAAATGGTCAAGCTGCTTCTTTCTGGTTTGATGCTTGGACCCCTCTAGGAAAATTGATCAAGTTATTCAATGCCAATAGGCCTAGGGACATTTGTATTCCGCTCTCAGCCACTGTTTCTCATGCAGTGCGCGAATTGAATTGGACATTTTCAGGTGCTCGCTCTCATGCGGCTGAGCTGTTATATATACATTTAACCTCCATTGAACCCCCATCTCCAGATTCCAGTAGCGATCGATTCCTTTGGAGAAGGTACTCTAGCGATTATAAACCTGAATTTAGATCCAAAGACACATGGGAACAGATTCGTGTTCACTCTCTTTCTGTCACATGGTGGAAAACAGTTTGGTTCTATGAGGCAATTCCAAGTCATGCTTTTGTCCATTGGATGACTCTACTCAATCGATTATCTACTAAAGATCGACTTGCTTCATGGGGGATGCAAGTATCTCACGAGTGTGTCCTTTGCAACGACCACATAGAGACCCATTAACATCTGTTCTATACATGTTCTTACTCCTAGCAGATATGGTCTTTTTTCAGCTCCAAAATTTCAGGCTCTTGTCCTACACAACAACATGCTATCGTTTCTTGGCTTCTTCGCACGCCATCAATGGTGCCGCAACATCTAAAGCGCCTTATTATGACTGCAAATCAAATCACTCTCTACTTCGTTTGGCGAGAAAGAAATACTCGAATCTTTGGGGGCCTCACTCAACAACTCTCGAGCTTAAGCTAAAGATTCGTAAGCTCATAAGATCCAGATTGATCTCTCTTCCCGTCAAGGACACTGCACTCTCTACTTATCTCTTGGAGCATTATTATGGCTGTATTGAAAATATTGATTAGTTTTTTTCTTGTCTTGCTTTTGTAAGTTCCACCATTATCATGGTTTTCTCTTTTGAGCGGGTAGGTTTGTGGGTTCTCTGTAGTTGTACAGTTAGTTGATTAATATATTTCACCTTTTATCAAAAAAATAATAATATTTTTTAGTCCTCATAAATCGCGTATCATACAAGCTTACAGTACAACATTTAATTTTCGATGGTTTAAGAAATTAATTATAGTTATCATAATTTTGGTTAGATGCCAATTAATAGTTCTATAATAAAAGACTATATAACCTTTTGTCGAAGATAGAGTTGGTCTAAACTCGATTTAGGTATCTTTGGTCTGGTCTTCTCAATTACGTCTGGTTATTTTGTTTAATTTGAATTACTTATATTACTTAATGGTGAAGATATATAGAAGGTGATTCTTATTGATGAATAAATGACGATCATACAAAGTATTTAAATAGAGAGAGTTACAACAGTAAGATCCTATAAAGATGGGAAGCAGTTGCAGAAGATGAGGGCTTGACGTTCCTTGACTTGCGGTAGAGGAGAAGACTCGATGACTTGGTCAAAGGTTATAGTCTTCATTGTGATACGCCGCCTCAAGATAGAGCTCATGTAGTGAGGTCAATCTTGGAGCAAAATGAATGAAACTGTTGGAGAGGAAAGGGTTTCGTTTAAGACATCAACCAGCTGATCCTTAGTAGATACATGAGAGACTCGAAGAACCCCAGTCTGGACTAACTCACGAATGAAATGGTAATCGACAACAACGTGTTTCATGCGAGAGTGGAAGACGAGGTTGCCACTGAGATATGTTGCTCCAATGTTATCACAGTAGATGACATGGGGGGGGGGGGGGGNTTGTACCTCAGAGGCAGTAGAAACAACAACCTTGTACTCGGCCTCGGTGGAAGAGCGAGCGACCGTGCGTTGCTTCTTTGAAGACCAGGAAACCAAGTGACGCCCAACATAGACCATATGTGCACCCGCAGACGTGTAATCATCTCGATTGCCAGCCCAATCAACGTCTGAGAAAGCATGAACTGTTAACGAAGATGAGATAGGCAAAAACATACCTTTTTTCTTGAACCAGAGAGATAGCACAACACTCGTTTTGCAGCAGTCCAATGATCGGTGGTAGGTTTGTGCCTGAATTGGGATAGACGATTGACCGCAAAGGCAATATGCGGCCTCGTGAATAGCAAGTATTGAAGCGATCCAATCACAGCACGGTACTCTGTGGGGGTTGGAAAGAGTGACGCCATCGGTGATGGAGAGAGAAGTGGACAAGCTCATAGGCGTTTGAAGAGGGTTGGAGTCGAGCATGCCAGTGCGTTGGAGGAGATCTGATATATATTTGGACTGAGTGAGTTGCAGACCTGATGGGCTGTGAGTGATTTCTAGGCCCAAAAAGTAGTATAATAGGCCCATGTCTTTTAAGGAGAAGCGCTTGGATAATAGTATGCTGATTTTCTCTATGTGTTGAGACGAGGTTCCAGTGATGACGATGTCATCTACGTAGACGAGGAGATAGAGCTTGTCGGAGCCGGTACGAAGAATGAAGAGAGATGTGTCGGTGGTGGAGTTGGTGAAGCCAGAGTCGAGAAGGAATTGCCGAAGCGCATGGTACCAAGCCTGATGGGCTTGTTTGAGGCCATATATGGCCTTATGCATCTTGCAAACTCGCGTTGGTTGATCCAGATTAACAAAACCTAGAGGTTGGAGCATGTAGACATCCTCGGTTAAGGCACCTTGGAGAAACGCGTTATTGACGTCGAGTTGGCGGAGAGGCCATTTGTGAGAGACGGCAAGGCCAAGGATAAGGTGAATGGTGGTAGGCTTCACAACAGGGCTAAAGGTCTCAAAGTAATCCATGCCATGTCTTTGGTGAAAACCCTTTGCCACTAAGCATGATTTAAACTTATCGATGGAGCCATCTTGTTTTCGTTTGATTCGAAATACCCATCGAGAACCAACGATATTGTAATCTAGATGATTATCAACGAGCGTCCAGTTATGATTACGTATTTGAGAGTTGATTTGTTCAGACATGGAGGCATGCCAACGAGGGTCTTGCAGATCTTGCATGGGAGTGGTTGGGTCTAGCTCCTGAGAGGAAGCAGTAGCGGCAAAACAAAACCTGGGATTAGGTTTTATGATTTTTTTTTTACCTCTGGTAGTCATTATGTGATCGTTTTGCAGTGCAGGGGATGATGAGGTTGAGGAAGATGGGGAGACAGGGACCGTGGAGGATGAAGAAGACCTAGCGGAGGTGGACGGCGCTGGAGATGGTGGTGCACGAGGAGCAGATGCAGGTGAGAGTGGAGGAGAGGAGTTGAGGTCCTCAGCGTGAGCAGCTGCATGAGTGGATGACGATGTAGAGAGAGAAGTGTTATGCGGAGGTGGAGATGGTGTGGCCAACAACGGGGAGAGAGAGGAGGAAGCGCACGATAGAGGAGTACCGACGGAGTGTGTTGGTGAACGAACCTTAGAGGTGTCAAGAGAAGGATCCGAAACGGGCGACTATACTCGGGGCCATGAGGGGTCTAGTCGTGATGGCAAGAAAGTTACAGCGGGGAAGTAAATTGAGGAGGATCATGTCCTGGAGTAGAAGTAACCGAGGAATCAGAGGCTTGTGCAAAGGGGAAGAGATGTTCAAAAATTTGCACGTGCCTAGAAGTATATATGCGATTGGTTTTGGGATCAAGACACAAATAAGCAGATTGTGTGAGGGAGTATCCCATAAACACACATGGAATTGAACGAGGGTCAAAATTATATTGAGCATATGGCCTAAGCCAAGGGTAACAAAGAGAACCAAATATCTTGAGTTTGTTGTAGTTGGGAGAGGAAGCAAAGATTTTTTGAAAGGGAATTTCAAAGTTGATAGCTGAATTTGGCATTCGATTAATGAGAAAAGCAGCAGCGGTGAAGGCAAATGACCAATATTCAATCGACATATGAGCATGAGATAACAAAGAGAGAACGGTTTCAACGACATGTCTATGTCGTCTCTCAGAAATGCCATTGTGTTGAGGAGTATGAGGAGGAGTTGTAAGATGGGAGATGCCGTGTTGTGAGAGAAAAGAGGAGAGGGCGATGAACTCCCCTCCATTATCTGTGTAAAATATTTGGATTTTTTATTGTAGTTTGAGTTCAATGAGAGCTTCAAAGCGAATAAAAGTGTTTGCGACGTCGAATTTAAGTTTGAGAGGATGCAACCAAAAATAGCGTGTGTAATGATCGACAATGATAAGATAATATTGGTAACCATCAAAAGAATGAACGAGGGATATCTAAACATCAGAAAATATGATTTGTAATGGACATGAAGAAGATACAATGTTTGAACCAAAAGTTAGTCGATGACTTTTATTGACAGCACAAGAATTGCAAAACAGAGTTTGTGAATTATTTGAAACAGGTAAAGAGTAAGATGACAAAAGCTTTTTAAGAATTTCAAGAGAGGGGTGACCCAAACGTGAGTGCCAAACAGAGGCGCTGGATTTTATTGTGGTAAGGGCCATAGGTTTATTGGAGAAAGCATCAGTGCCAGACTACTCATAGAGACCATTATTATGTTTTCCGGTTTTGAGAGTCGCCCCCGTTCTTAGATCTTTCACCTGAAACGACCAAGGATCAAACACAACACAAACACTGTTATCAACACATAGTTGGCGTACAGAGATTAAGAGAACATTATTAAGAGACAACGAGTGAAAGACTGTGGGTAGAGAAATAGAACCAGTGTGGGAGATGTTTAGGGAAGAACCATCTCCAAGTAAGACATCATCATTGCCCTGGAATAGTGTGTGGAGAGCAAGGTTAACAAGACCAGAGGTGACATGGTGAGAGGCTCCGCTATCTAACAGCCAAGAAGGTGTGTCATGGGAGGAGGAATAGGCGTGGTATGCTCTGAGCTGCCAGTTTGTTAATAAACCTTGAGAATCAGTGGAAGGGGAGGCAGTGACAAGTCGAAACAGTGGAAATCGCTTAGCATTGTGGCCTTGGGTGCCACAGGCTTGACACTTGCCGAGATAAGGACGAGGAGCTCGATGGTCGAAGTGGTAGTGTGGAGTAGAGGTTGGGGAGGAGGAACGTTGAGGTGTCTTGTTCCGTTGAGAGAGTTGATTTGCGGTAACAGGGAAATAGGTGACTGGTTGGGAGCGGAGGATAGTTGTCTCACGGTTGATGAGCTTTTCGTGGAGCTCCTCAAACGAAGGTGGAACATCACAACCATTGATCTGGTCGATTACGATGCAGTAATATTCATCTAGACCATCGAGAATAAGTTCAACGATGTCTTTATGATCAAGGGGTTTACCAAGCAAGGCAAGTTGATCGGCTTTAATCTTCATGGATTGAATGTATTCGTCAATAGAGTGTTGCCCGTTGACACATTTCTTAAGTTGCTCCTTGATGGATTTGACATGGCCACGAGATGGACGACCGTATGTGGAGGCTAAGATCGTCCACGCTTCAAGAGATGTGGTTGTTCGAGCAAGCAAGGGTTAGAGAGAAGTTGTAATCGTTCCAAGGATGGAGGTGAGAATGAGGTTGTCTTGGCGACACCAGTGCGTGAACTGAGGATTCGTGATGGAACCTCCAACTGCATCAAGGAGATGAGGTGCGGGTACTAGTTATGCGGTAATATATTTGTGAAGGTCATGGCCTTTCAAAAACAGAGAAACTTGCAGACACCACGTTATGTAGTTCGTGGAATTGAGTTTGCTAACATTGCTCATGTTAATGGATAAAATAAGGTTCTGTGGATCCAGAGGATTCACCACAACAACTGAATCTCCACCATCAGAAGGAGGAGTAGTTGCCATGAGCAAGAAGAAAGATAAATAATTGTTGTTGTTGAGAGGTGTTTAACACTGCTCTGATACCATATAGAAGGTGAATCTTATTGATGAATAAATGACAATCATACAGAGGATTTAAATAGAGAGAGTTACAACAGTAAGATCCTATAAAGATGGGAAGTAGTTGCAGAAGATGAGGACTTGACGTTCCTTGACTTGCAGTAGAGGAGAAGACTCGATGACTTGGTCAGAGCACATAGTCTTCATTGTGATAAGATATTAGAACTACTCCTAAGGAGTCTGTTAAGAAGGGGTCAAAAAAGAGTTCTCGACTTATTGTTACAGTTTGTACTCTATTTAACATGAGCGTAATCGTACAATTAATACAAATTTTTTACAAATTATCTTTGAATATTTCATGGTATCGAAACCTGAAATTTTTTAAGAAGAAAAATTCCTTTGATTTGTTATGGCAAACGTGAATCCATAACGTGTTCCTCAAGCTGCTGCAAACGTAGAAGTAAGAAGAACGATCTCACCTTATGATATGATCTTAACAGACAAAGGCGTACATCTCTCATCCTCTCCTCAAGGGAACTGACTATGACGAGTGAGCTTGAGGGATGAAGACTGCACTGCTATTGACGTGATCCTAGCCCAAGGAAGGATGGCTTTGGCGTGATGAGCTACTGGTTTTGTGGTGATATGATCAGAGGTTGCGGAAGATATGAATATATAGACGTTTTTGTACGTTTTGATGCGAAATGATGCTACAGTTGAAACGTCGGAGACTTGAGGTATGGATGAATGACGTGATGATGATGATAAAATCAAGTGATTCATGGACTGATCAAATGAAGAGAAGAGGGCTGCTACTTAGTTGATTCACTCAAAAAGTAGACATAATTTCTTCGAAGAAGAAAAAAGGTTTTGTTGGTTTCACACCCATCTTTAGTGTAACACTCAAATGATCCAAAAACTGTTATCACAACAAAAGGATGGATGATTTTATTG
>OVAO01001244.1:0-15859 GCA_900406285.1 Biscutella auriculata
TTTGCAGTCGATCTCTGCATTCTATTCTGATTTTTTAAGCTACCTTTCGTGCGCCGCGGATCTTTCGCCGGAATTTGGTACCGAAGTTGCCAGGTTTACAGGGGAGATCGTGATAGCTGCCACGAGTTGCGGTGAGAGCGACGGGGATCCATCAATTTCTAAGGCTTTTTTGGTAGCGCTTTCTCAGAATTTCCCGTCGATTCTGCAGTCTGATGGGGATAAATTGATTACGATGCTGCTTGATCAGTTTGTTATGAACCGTGCTCCTGAACAACGGCTGCAGAACTCCGCGAATTCTCAAACTTCGTCGGCCCAGAGCTCTCCCACCAGTAAAAACGGTTATCCATCGGGCAAAACTGAGGAGTCTAGTCCTGGGTCCAACGCATCCTCTAAGAGTTCCTCGTCTGTCGTGGTGAATGGAGGCAGTATAGTGTGGAAGAGTGGTGTTGATCAGCTGAGTTTTGGATTTAGCGAGGGGAGTATAGGCTCTAACCCTGTGTTTAGACAACTAGTGGCTTCGTTTGAGGACGAATCCATAGAGAGCTTGGAGAAGCAAGAAATTGCCTTTAGATTGATAACCCATATCTTGGAGAAAGTTAAAATTGATTCCAAACTTCAGGATCAGGTTAGATTCATAGCCAAGAGGCAGCTCCAGTCCATGTCTGCATTTCTCAAGGTAATGCCTTTTCTTGTGGTGATTAAAATGGCATTTTCATCAATTAGAAATGTTAGGGACAAGATTTTTTTGTTGATGGATAATCCTTTTCATTGTCACAATCTGGCCTGTTTTCATGAGTGTTTGGTGTTATGGTGTTTACCTTGCCGATCTTGATTGGAGTATGGATTTCTTAGAAGAGATGATGACTCTGTTTCTGCCTTCTGTTTTACAGTCAAGAAAACGAGACTGGAACGAACAAGGCCCAGTTCTGAAAATTAGAGTCAATGCCAAACTGTCTGTTTATCATGCTGCAGCGAAAATGAAAATCAAGAGCCTAGTGTCTCTTGAAACAGATGGAAAAACTTCTAAAAGGTTGGTCCTGGAGACTCTAGCATTGCTATTAGATGCCGCAGATGCCTGCTTGACATCTGTGTGGCGGAAAATGAGGGCCTGTGAAGAGCTATTCGGCTCTCTTCTTTCTGGGATTGCAAAGATTGCAGTGGCAAGAGGAGGGCAGCCACTTCGTGTGTTGCTCATCCGACTTAAACCACTGGTACTGGCGGTCTGTGCACAGGTAATTTTGCTTTGTCTTAGCTCATTCAAGCAACGTACTCTACTCTAGTGATGGGTATCTTCGTTGTCTGGAGGTCCATAAAATCATCATCGCACACATAATGTCACAAGTCTGCTGGACGGATTTTTAGTTCGTTTTAACTTTAAATTACTTGAAGAAGTTTCTACTTATTTCTAACGTCTGTTGGAACAGCCGGATACTTGGGGGAGCAATCAAGGAGGTATGCTTGAGAGCGTATTTAAGACCAGTTGTGAGATTATTGAATCTGGATGGGCCAAGGACCGAGCTCCAGTGGACACCTTCATTATGGGGTTAGCTTCAAGTATTCGGGAAAGAAATGATTATGAAGAGCAGGTCACTATCAACCTTTTCCTTAATGTGGAGAAATAATTTTACATGCCCTTAGCTGGTTAATTGGCCTTTCTCGTGTTGAATTGCAATTTCAGCTATCCAACAAGGCTTGTCATTTGGTGTCCAGGTTGATAAAGAGAAGCAAGTGCCTGCTGTACAGCTAAATGTGATTCGGCTGCTAGCTGATCTCAATGTTGCTGTTAAGAAGCCCGACGTAGCTGACATGATTTTGCCACTTTTTATTGAAAGCCTTGAAGAGGGTGATGCATCGACTCCTAGCTCTCTACGACTACAAGTATGGTTTCAACTTCTACAGCGTTATCTGGCTGACTATTAATTAGTTATCTTATATAACTTACTTTCTCGAACTTTGGCAATCGCAGAAACGGCGACCAACTAAATACTTCTCCGTTTGATATTTTGACACATATATATATACATATGTTTTACATCTATGCCAATTCTGTGCAGCTTCTTGATGCTGTTTCTCGGATAGCAACATTAGGGTTTGAGAAGTCTTACCGTGAGACAGTAGTTCTGATGACCAGAAGTTACTTGAGCAAACTATCGAGTGTAGGTTCTGTAGAAAGCAAAACATCAGCACCAGAAGCCACAACCGAGCGTGTAGAGGTATATGTCATCTGATAATGGTAGTTTGCTGTGTTTCTTTGTCACTTTTACTATGACACTGATGCTCACAGTTGCAACTGTGCTGCAGACTCTTCCCGCAGGCTTTCTTACAATTGCCAGTGGTCTTATGGATACAAAACTGCGTTCCGACTATCGCCATCGTTTGCTTTCCTTGTGTTCAGACGTAGGCTTGGCTGCTGAGTCCAAAAGTGGAGGGTAATTATATGATCTTAGCTTGTTACAGACGTTGAGCTTAGTCTATCTTTCAACTGTTCTCTGTTGAATAAAATATTTGGGGTTAAACAAATCTGTGCAAATTATGAGAAATCTACTGGCAACAGCTTTTGCTGGATACTAATCTGTCCAGCAAGGGATAAGTATTCCTTGAATAACTGTATGACAAATGGTGTGTTCATGCTCTTAACAGAAATATAAATCGATCATCTTTCGCTTTACATTGCCTAAAAGTTTAGTACTATCCGGATTCATCAAGTTAAAGGTTCTCCACCTAAAACGTTTCTCCTTCATACTGACTGGGATATTCATTGCGTGTTTGTTTTCTTTTAGGAGTGGTGTGGATTTTTTAGGTCCCCTTCTTCCTGCAGTTGCAGAAATATGTTCGGATTTTGATCCTACGTTGGATGTGGAACCTTCACTTTTGAAGTTGTTTCGAAATCTCTGGTTCTATATAGCCCTTTTTGGCTTAGCACCTCCTATTTTAAAAGCACCGTCACCAGCACCAAAGTCAACCTCGAATTCAGTGACCTCTGCGGGAAGCGTGGGTGCAGTTGCTTTGCAAGCTGTGGGAGGGCCTTACATGTGGAACACTGAGTGGGCTCTCGCTGTTCAGCGGATTGCTCAAGGCACTCCCCCTCTTGTAAGTCAGTCTAGAAGGTCATCTTCAGAGTATAATTTGTGGTACACCGTATTATAAGTCTACAAAAGACTGAGTCTTACACCTCCCAGGAGATACTTGTTCTGTAGTTTAATTTTAACTGATTGAGCATTGCTCTATGTAGGTCGTCAGTTCTGTGAAATGGCTCGAAGACGAATTAGAACTCAACGCGCTGCATAATCCTGGTAGTCGTCGAGGAAATGGAAATGAAAAAGTAGCTTCAACCCAGAGACTTGCTCTATCAACTGCCTTAGGTGGCCGAGTTGACGTTGCAGCAATGAGCACCATCTCAGGTTAAACAAATAGGGAGCTACTTATAATATCTGCTTGATGAACTTTGATGATGGCTATCTTAGATTCTTAGCACTTCCCTGTCTTCAAATTCTTTCAGGAGTGAAGGCTACCTACTTGCTTGCTGTCGCTTTTTTGGAGATCATACGTTTTATTAGCAATGGGGGTATCCTAAATGGTGACTCGAGTGTATCTGCCTCTAGAAGTGCCTTCAGCTGTGTGTTCGAATATCTTAAAACTCCAAACCTTACTCCTGCTGTCTCCCAGTGTTTGACTGCAATTGTGCACAGAGCCTTTGAAGCAGCAGTCTCATGGCTGGTATGTAAAGACGTGGTCATAGCATTTTAGCTCTCCTTTTCCCTTTGTATATGCATTCTGGTATTTTTTTCACCAACACCAGCTCTGCCCTTCTCTTTTTACTGCTTCTTCGTTTGACCATTCTAACTGTATATGAATGCTACGAAAACTTTCAAATGGTTTCAGGAGGATCGAATATCTCTTACAGGGAAAGATGCTCGAAATAGAGAACTGACAACGTATGCGCATGCATGTTTCCTCATAAAGAGTATGTCTCAGAGAGACGAACATGTTCGAGATATCTCTGCTAACCTGTTGTCTCAGCTACGAGACAAGTTTCCTCAGGTGAAAACATATGGTTATCTATTCTCTCGTTCAAAAGATTATATTAGGTTCACCGGTTTGTAATAGAGATGAGGTAATATCATATATAATTATATTACATTGATAGAATTATGGAGAAGTGAGGTTACGTATAGCCATGATAGTTTTTTCAATGCGAGTATTCACAGAATTCACAGAAGAACAAGACCCGAACCTTGATAATTGTATCAAATTCTAGTAATTACCATTCACATTTAGTTTTGCATGGAACAAAAGTAACATGGTTGATCCTTAAGTGTTTTCTTCTCACTTGCGTGCTATAATCATGTTTTACCCGTTGCAGATTTTTTTTCTTCTGGATCTAGGTTTTTGTGTTTTAGTCTTTCATTTGATCTCTCAATGGTCCTCATATTCACTTCCATTAGACATTAGTGGTGTAGTCTGTTTGCTTTCATGGACTTCAAAATGTTGTGATTTCTGTTTTACTTCAGTCCATCATTGAAATTTAGGTCACGATTTACTTCCTTCTACATATTCGCTCTCCGTTGTACGGGCATTAGTTTTTCTATCTTTCTGTTCATTGGGTCTTTCTTCTATCACTGCCATTTGCTACTGTCTACTGGTTTTCATAGTCTAAGATGATGTTTCTCCTCTTTATGTGATGGAGTATACCTTCAGACAATGTTGGTCTGTTTTGCCTTCTTCAACTGTTCTTTGGAAATTATCCACATGCTCCATAGATAGACTAACAATGAAAATGCAGGTCCTCTGGCATTCGTCGTGTCTGGATAGTTTGCTGTTTTCTGTTCATGACAATACACCTTCAACTGTTGTCAATGATCCCGCTTGGACTGCTGCTGTTCGATCCTTGTACCAGAAAGTTGTTCGAGAATGGATCATAATATCACTTTCGTATGCCCCATGCACCAGTCAGGGTTTGCTTCAGGTTTCCTGCTTTTTGCCAATTCATATTGTCTTCTATATGCACATTTATGAGTTTAGTATCTGAGGCTTTCATGAGTCTGTTTTGAGTTGCACAAACAAGCTATGAAAAGCTTTGGACGTCGGGGCTTAAGTAGTTGTTTCTCTTGATTCTTTTGTCTATATTCTCATTGCTGAAATCAATCCCNGCTTCGTTTGACCATATGACCATAGCATTTCATAGCTTGTTTGTATCTGAGGCTTTCATGAGTCTGTTTTGAGTTGCACAAACAAGCTATGAAAAGCTTTGGACGTCGGGGATTAAGTAGTTGTTTCTCTTGATTCTTTTGTCTATATTCTCATTGCTGAAATCAATCCCCTGTTTCTGCTTCTGTAAAATTCTTCTTGTTGTTCCTTTGGCTTGCAATAGAGATTCACGTTCCTTCTCTGTTTTTCTTAATATGCATCCCAGGATAAGCTATGCAAGGCAAACACGTGGCAGCGAGCACAGACCACAACTGACGTGGTTTCTCTTCTTTCTGAGATAAAAATTGGAACTGGGAAAAATGAAATTTGGTCTGGGATAAGAACTGCAAATATTCCAGCTGTGATGGCTGCAGCAGCTGCAGCGTCAGGGGCAAACTTAAAAGTTTCAGAAGCCTTTAATTTGGAGGTACTTGGTACTGGTGTAGTCAGTGCAACAGTAAAGTGTAACCATGCTGGAGAAATTGCTGGCATGAGAAGGTTGTACAACAGTATTGGTGGATTTCAATCTGGCACGGCGCCTAGTGGTTTTGGTGGTGGGCTTCAAAGATTAATATCTGGGGCATTTTCCCAGGCACCACAACCAGAGGATGATTCGTTTAATGAGATGTTAATTGCCAGGTTTGTCCGTCTTCTGCAGCAATTTGTTAACACTGCTGAAAAAGGTGGAGAGGTGGAAAAGTCACAATTCCGAGAAACTTGTTCTCAGGCAACTGCTCTACTTCTGTCAAACTTGGTAAGGTTCTCTAACCAAGAACAGAGGGGCTCCTTTTCCTTACGGGTGGAAGAGAAGGAGCCCACGTATTTGATATCTACCAGCTATTACGTGCTGCACATCTAATCTCTCTTACTTTTGCAGAGTGCTGAGTCGAAAACAAATGTGGAAGGCTTTTCTCAGTTACTGCGACTCCTTTGTTGGTGTCCGGCATACATATCAACCCCAGATGCTATGGAAACTGGAATTTTTATCTGGACCTGGTTGGTTTCTGCTGCTCCTCAACTGGTATCTCTTGTCCTTGCTGAGCTTGTTGATGCATGGATTTGGACAATTGACACAAAGCGAGGACTCTTTGCATCTGATGTGCGATATTCTGGCCCAGCTGCAAAATTAAGGCCCCAGCTTGCCCCTGGGGAACCAGAAGATCCACCTGAAAGTGATCCTGTTGACCAGATAGTAGCTCACAGGCTGTGGCTTGGATTTTTGATAGATCGTTTTGAGGTTAAGATTTATTCTCTTTACTTTTCTAATGTAGGTGGTTTACCTCATTTCTTCTTCTGTAAGTTGTTAAGACGGTGTTATGAGTACTGAGTTTTCTTATGATTCTAGCAGAATAGATAGCATAGTTCTGTGAGAGAACATAGATGACGAAATTTTGGTTAAAGTAATTTCGCATCACTTGAGAATTTGCGTACTGATCATGAAGAAAGCGTATAAGGTGTAATTGAATGAATTTCTAATCACCACAATGCTTCTGTAGGTTGTTCGACATAATAGTGCGGAGCAACTCTTGCTGCTAGGTCGGATGTTACAACGGAGTACAGACCTTGACTGGTCCTATACTCGCCACCCTGCAGCTGCTGGTACTTTTTTTTCTTTGATGCTCCTAGGACTGAAGTTCTGCTCATGCCAAACACAAGGCAATATGCAGAAATTTAGATCTGGACTCCAGCTCTTGGAAGATCGAATCTACAGGTCACTTTTTGCAAATTCCCTTGTTTTTGGTGCACCGTACATTTTGTTACGCTATCTTTATGGACATCTCTCAGCCCGCCTTTATGATTTGGTACAACGCATTTGTCTTAGTGTTTTTCTGGCTGTAGGGCTTAACATGAATTGCATTTGCACAAACCATTGAACTGTCTGGAATAGTATCTAGCTGTAGGGTTTGGCTGAGAACAACTGGAAGTGGTTAGATGTTAAGCTTTATGCTATTTTAGGGATCAAATATGGCCTTTCGGGGACTTTTCATATTACTTGAGTAATGTTGCTTGTGTCAATTATTTTAATCTCTGATATACCATTTTGCGCACGTCAACTTGTTCCAGGACTGCTTTAGGCTGGTTTGCTCATCAGCCCGAGTGGTATGATGTAAATATTCCAAACTTTTGTCAAAGCGAGGCTCTATCTGTTTCAGTTTTTGTTCACTTCTTATCAAACGAGCTATCAGATTCAAGTCAATCTGATTCCAAAGGAAAACCTCGTGAATCTGGGAATTTGATTGATGTGGTAAGACGACCATCTGCAACTTTTTTCTACTTTCAGCCTTTACTTCCTTTGACTACGAGCTATTATATTTCTTTCTGCTGAATTTCTGCAGACTGATCAGTATCATCCTGTCTGGGGTGAAATGGATAACTACACTGTGGGGAAAGAAAAAAGGAAGCAGTTGCTTTTAATGCTCTGCCAGCATGAAGCTGACAGGCTTGACGTTTGGGCACAACCTATTAGTTCAAAGTAAAACTCGCTCTCTTTTAATGAAAATTTCACTTATCAGTAGGTTTCCTTTGACTTGCATTTTTTATATTCCGTATTTCTACTTGGCAACATATTTACAGGGACAGTCCATATTCACGGCTGAAAATAAGCTCTGAAAAATGGACTGAACATGCTAAAACGGCCTTTTCAGTCGACCCTCGTATTGCTATATCAGTTGCCTCAAGATTTCCTGCAAATACCGCTGTGAAATCTGAAGTCACTCAGCTGGTTCAGGTATGAATTTACGTAGGCTACTTCCTCTAAGACTTTGGAAAGACAGTTTATACATTTAGTGATTTAAGATGGATATACTGTACCTCTGGTATTGTGTTTATAAAAGCCGGTGTTGCACCACCCCATAAAATTAGTGATCCATGATGCAACTAAGAAAAACTCTGCCATGGTTTAGTTGAAGAATTTATTGAGAACCTAAATTTTTTGTTCAGAATTAAATTGGTACGTCTGTACATGGGATAAAAAATACAATATGTCTCATGGCTATAATTTTCGGTTGTCGTTTTCACATGTGTAAAATGAGCTTTCTCACTGGTACTCTTTCTTGCAGACACATATAGTAGATCTTCGTACCGTTCCTGAGGCATTGCCGTATTTTGTTACACCCAAAACTGTCGAAGATAACTCAGTGTTGTTGCAGCAGCTACCACACTGGGCTGCTTGTTCCATCACACAGGCCCTTGAGTTCCTCACTCCTGCTTATAAGGGACATCCACGTGTCATGGCATATGTCCTAAGAGTTTTAGAGTCCTACCCTCCTGAACGAGTTACTTTTTTCAT
Organism: Biscutella auriculata; assembly: GCA_900406285.1. Classification (NCBI taxonomy): domain Eukaryota; kingdom Viridiplantae; phylum Streptophyta; class Magnoliopsida; order Brassicales; family Brassicaceae; genus Biscutella; species Biscutella auriculata. The sequence goes on from OVAO01001244.1 coordinate 8,477, forward strand.
GCCTCAGTTGGTGCAGTCTTTGCGCTATGATGAGGGGGTAAGTCATCATGAAAAACTATATATTTTATGCCACTTTTCTCTCCCCCTTCCTCTTCTCTCTCTCTGTAAGCAATTCGAAGAAAACCTATTCGAATTTTATCATTCGTATATTTCAGTTATTACGTATGAATTTTTTTATTTCTGAGTTAGAAATAGAAATTTGGTGTATTACAGCAATTCCCAGAACTTATCCACCCATGGTGCTAAATATGGAATTAGCAGTGCATAAAACCTTTTCTTCTACTGGGGCTGGATATTGTGGGATGCCTTACTTGAGTTCTTTCCTTTTTCCTGGTTCTTAAAATGTTTAACAGCGTGATTTCTTTGTGAATTCAGAGGCTGGTTGAAGGGTATCTTCTAAGAGCTGCCCAGAGAAGTGACATATTTGCTCATATTCTCATTTGGCATTTGCAGGTAAGTTTAACTTAGAGTTTGAAAGATCGAAGCTTTTCTTGAAACCTTTACAGAAAATTCAAGTTATATATTTTTTTTAATTAATGCCAGGGTGAGTCTGTTGAGGAAACTCCAAAGGATGGTTCAGTTGATAAGGTTTGCCCACTACAATTTATGCTAATATAGGTGGTGTTAGTTTTTATGTGGAGCCTACATCTTGCCACTTTTTGGCTGGTATAGTATTTATGCTCCTGCCGATATGCAGCTTAAACACTGAATTTTATTGCCATCTCGTAAAATGTAATGGCCTTAATTGAGGGAAACAGTATCCCACAGTTGCAATATATCATCTCCTACAAGAAACATCTGCAAAGTCTTCTGGTTAGGTTATTTTCACATGTTATATAATGTTGGAAATATCATTGATTCGACATGTTGACAGCTGGTTATAACTTGCACATAATTCCAAGATCTTGAAAATAGGTTTCATGTCTGCTTATACTTCTATATCACCGGGTTTTGTTCTTGAATAGTATGTTTGGAAAAGAGATGTAATGAGACAGAGAAGAGAGTAGGTTAACTTCGTTCTTTTGCTTTTGAATGGTCTGCTGAAAATTTCTGATCTCTTGTTGTTTCTGCAGAATGCTTCATTCCAAGAAATATTGCCAGAGGTTCGGCAGCATATCATTGATGGCTTCACCCCTAATGCCATGGACATGTTCACTAGAGAGTTTGATTTCTTTGACAAGGTTACATCTATATCTGGAGTGCTATTTCCTCTTCCAAAAGAAGAACGCAGAGCCGGTATCAGGAGGTAGATTTTAAAATTTATAAAACCTTACAGTGTGGATAGATGGGTCTGCGTGTGTTACATGCAATCTAATCTAATGCTTTCCGTGGCAGAGAGTTGGAGAAAATTGAAATGCAGGGAGATGACCTTTATTTGCCAACTGCTCCTGAAAAGCTTGTTAGGGGTATTCGTGTAGACAGTGGAATACCCTTACAATCAGCTGCCAAAGTCCCTATCATGATAACTTTTAACGTTGTTGATCGTGATGGTGACCACAACGATGTAAAACCACAGGCTTGCATTTTCAAGGTTAGCCTTCGCCTAATTACGAGAGAGTTTTTCTATGTGTGTGTATGTCGACATGAAAGCTATTCTACTCTGATGTTGTTTCTTATAGTATTTTCCCTGTACAGAAAATTAAATCAATTCTCCTATCATGCTCTTCCACTAAGTAAATATAGCTAGACAAACACACAAAAAGCAAACGTAGCTAGTGGTTTCTAAACATTCATTCATATGCTGCACCAGTTGGTGTTTACTGTGAGTTTTGATGGGTTCTCTCTTGCCTTCAGGTTGGAGATGATTGCCGGCAAGATGTTCTTGCTCTTCAAGTGATATCTCTTCTTAGAGACATATTTCAAGCAGTTGGTCTTAATCTTTATGTTTTTCCATATGGAGTACTCCCAACTGGTGCCGAGAGAGGAATAATTGAGGTAAAATCAATCTAAAATGTTTTAACCACAAACCCAATTCCCTTGCTGGATAAAATAGATATGTTTGTATGAAAACTTTCACGCGTCAAATAAGGCCTTACACGTTATTTTCTATCTTAAAGGTTGTGCCTAATACGAGAAGCAGAAGTCAAATGGGTGAAACAACAGACGGTGGTTTGTATGAGATTTTTCAACAAGACTATGGACCCGTCGGCTCAACCACCTTTGAAACAGCACGAGAGAATTTCCTCATCAGTAGTGCCGGTTATGCTGTGGCTAGTCTTTTACTCCAACCCAAAGACAGACACAATGGAAATCTCCTATTCGACGAGTATGTTTCCTTGTGCCTTCCTTTTGTTCTTCTAACTTGGTGCAAATCTTTGCGTACAACATAAATGTGTGGAAATTTCATGAAAAAATAATATACTATAATGTGTTGATGCGAAACGCAGCGTGGGAAGACTCGTCCACANGCCTTCCTTTTGTTCTTCTAACTTGGTGCAAATCTTTGAGTACAACATAAATGTGTGGAAATTTCATGAAAAATAATATACTATAATGTGTTGATGCGAAACGCAGCGTGGGAAGACTCGTCCACATAGACTTTGGTTTCATATTGGAAACATCACCTGGTGGAAACATGCGGTTCGAGAGTGCTCATTTCAAACTAAGCCACGAAATGACACAGTTGCTAGATCCTTCAGGTGTTATGAAGAGCAAAACATGGCATCAGTTTGTAAGGTAAAAAACAAACTCAAATCCANCAAACTCAAATCCAATAATTTCCTCCTCCTTAAATACATGTGTTGGGTTCTTCTAAAAGATTCTTTCTACATGAAAAAAGCTTATGCGTCAAGGGATATTTAGCTGCTCGACGATACATGGACGGAATCATCNAACAAACTCAAATCCAATCATTTTTCTCCTTAAATATACATGTGTTGTTTGGTTCTTCTAAAAGATTCTTTCTACATGAAAAAGCTTATGCGTCAAGGGATATTTAGCTGCTCGACGATACATGGACGGAATCATCAGTACAGTGCAAATGATGCTAGAGAGTGGTTTGCCATGCTTTAGCAGAGGAGATCCAATTGGTAATCTAAGGAAAAGATTTCATCCAGAAATGAGTGAACGTGAAGCTGCACACTTCATGATTCATGTCTGTACTGATGCTTATAACAAGTGGACTACTGCTGGTTACGACTTGATTCAGTATCTCCAACAAGGCATTGAGAAATAATATGAAAAAACAAATAGTGAGATCCCAAAAAAATTATATTCTTTTTTTTTNTTTTTTTTTCGATTTGTGCTTGTTTTGGATTTGTGTTGCTAAAGATAGTTATTTTATTGATCTTACGATGATAACACAACAAGAGTTTATCAATTAATTAAAAACTAATTTGTTAATGATTAATGTATTGCTTATATTGTGCTTAGTAGACTAAGCTTTAGTTTGGTGTTATTGGTTCTGGTTTAGTCATATAGAGATTTCGTGTTTTCCTTTGCTTTAGATTAAATTTTAGACTCATGTTCCAATTTGGTTTTAATATAATTTAAAATCTCAGATGGAAAAAAATAATGATTAAAGTAAACATGAAAAACATGTTTTTTTGTCAACAACCTTTCAAGGTTCACAATTTCATAATGCTCTATGCCTCACAATTTGAGTATTTTAGGTCCAAGAAACATTTGCAAAAACGACCACAATGTCTTCCATTGCCTCATACTGTATCGAAGTCAACACTTGAACGNCATCGAAGTCAACACTTGAACGCTGCAAAAACATGGCTGAGAAATCAAGAACGTTGTATTTCATCATGTTCAGATCATCAACATCACGAAACCTCTCTCATGGCTGCAGAAAAAAGAGGCAACAAACTAGCTTGTCTAAGTTGTATACTGTATAGTCAATGCTAGACAATCCTAAATCTCTCAAATGTACAAATAAGACTAAGCATTATGAAATGTGACCACTCACAAACAAGCCTCAAAATCAAAAAGACCTGAAATTTTCAAAATTTCTAATTGTAATCAAGCCTCAATCAAGTACTAAAACTCAATCCTAAAGCAATGTAAATAGTTGAATCAAATCAAATGAAGATAAAATTATAAAATTGGATCTTAACCAGATAAAATCAAAAGTGAATCGAAAATTAACATCAGGAAGCCTCTCTCATGGCTGCAGAAAAGAGGCAAATTAGCTTGTGTTAAGTGTATTGTCAATACTAGACAATCCTAAATCTCCATGTACATATAAGACTAAGGCATTATTATGAATGTGAACCTTGAAATCAAAAAAGACCTGAAATCTCCAAGTTTCTACTTCTGATCAATCAAAAACTCAATCCTAAAGCAATTCGAGCTTGAATGTACAGAGCTGAATCAGATCAAGATAAAATTGATATAATTAGATCCTAACCTGAATCGAGTATTTAGAACTCGATCTTGAGCTCGTCTTTGGAATCAGAGAAATAAGAGAGGACGTAAGGAACAGCACGAACAACGACAACCCAGCTTCCAAACAAAGCAACATGAGTTCGTAGCTGCTTGAGAGCCACAGATTTTTCAGGCTTTTTCATGAACATTCCTGGAAACATGGCTGCTTTTTTTCTTCTTCTTCTTCTTCTTCTTCTTCTGCTGTGACGATCTTCCTTCCTCTTCCTCTGTTGCGTTTCTCTAAGATTCTAAAACCCTAACATTTGATTGAAAAATAGAAAGGTTCGCAGAGATTTGGATATGGGCCGCGAGGCCCAATTTGAGGTCCGTATGTTCAATTTGAAATTAATTATTTTGGTAGATGAATGTGAGTAAAACTGTGTAACCATTACAAAATTGTCATAATTAAAATTAATTATAAAAATATGATAATAAATAGTCTCTATTTTATTATATATATCCTTTTATATATTAATTTATAAATATTTAAAAAAAAAAATTTTACTCTTATGTGTTATTTACATGTATGTCATGATGACGTGTCATCTCCAAAACATTTCTTATAAAATATTTGAAACAACGTTTTGTTTACTAGGATAATTATTCTCTCATATATTTACTAACCAATTAAATTAAATAATTAAGATTTGATATCTAACTATGTCATAATAAATATTTTAAAAAATTATTCACGCATAAACTAATATTTAAATTAGTTTTAGATTTTTATTATTTATTTTTAAAAATATTAAAAACTAATAAAATTAAATAATAAATATTTAATTATAAATATACAATTAAAAAATGACTAAAAATTAACAATTTAGCAACTAAAATATTATAAATATATACAAATATAAAGATTTATCATACGCATAACGTAGGTCAAAAAATTAGTATATATATATAATATAATAATTATGATTTTTTTAAATACTATTTAATTTGTATAGATAATATAGAAATGAGATTACAACAACCGTTAAATCAAATTAAAATAGATATATAATCAGTTAACGAAATCAGATATAATCATGAATAGATATTTAAAATTTAGATAAACTAAGAAATGAGGAACAAATTAGAAATGGTCTAATATACACAATACCAAAAAACATATAGAAGAAAACTAGGCCTGAATCTCATAATCGATTACCAACCTGAAACCGATCCGAAAAAAATCAAACTAAATTTGAATCGAAATTTCTTTAAAACCCGAATGGATTACAATCTGACGGTTTTTGTACCTGAAACCCAAATGGGTATCCGAATAACCCGAACTCAAGCTTAAATATACAATATTTTAAAATGTTTTTAAAACTTTGATACAAATTTTAATGTTCAATATTTAAATTTAAGATATTTAATTTATGTTAAATGTTTTATTCTCAATTTTATGTTTAGTTTTTATAATTTATTAACGAAAATAGTTTAAATTTTCAGATTTATTAGTATTTTGAGTACTTTTTAATTTATTTTTTTGTTGAAAATACCCGAAAATCCGAAACACTACTGGCCCCGAACATATCCGAAATTTGTTAAAAACTCATTTGGGTCTAACTTTCATGCTTACATCCTTCCCTCCCAAACCTGGAAAAAAAAACTCAAACCCAAACTGAAATTTTTTTAAAACCCGATTGGATTACAATTCCTTAATTATTTTATCCTTAACCCAGATAAATTAATCTATAACCCGAATGGAAACCCGAACGCCCGGACCTAAAAAAAACTATTGATCAATTTGTCAGATTCCTTCTATCGGTTCGAGAAATTCCTTTATTCTCCATTTGCGTAACGGTAATTGGTAAGTGTGCAATGTCCAAACGTAACGAACCGACCACACATACCTTATCCTATTTTACTTATCTACATTCAACGAACCCTAACATTCGACTTTACAAATTTCTATGCAACAACACAATCGAATCGTTGTGCCACAATCATTTTTCTTTAACAATATGATAATTTTACATTAATATATAGTATTTCGAGTGAATTTTATTAATTATCAACAAAATTTAAATTGAAACGTATAATTCATATCAAAATTTAATGTTGGTCCAATTAATGTTTTCCTATACAAATACTTGATGTTTAAGGGTTTTTCACGTTGATTAATAAAACACAAAAACATCATTTAATTTATCTTTTTTCCATAAAAACATCATTAACTTCATCTATTTTAACCAATCAAAAATCATACTGCATAATATTAATGGTTTTTAACTTTAAATTTTTGCATCGAAAATCGAAAACATCACTTAAAATGAAACAAAAATAAAAACCTAAAACACCAATTATATAGAAACGGAGGGAATAATTTGTAAAAATGATATAGGTTTGAATTGTTTCCGTTGTTACCTGAAAAGACCTTTTAAAATATCAAAAATATTGTATATTGAAAGTTGAAATAATTTTAAAATAGTATATAAAATTCATCTACCAAACCAAACTCTTGCCCTTTATATATTCTCTTGTATCAAACCCAAATAATCAATAAAGTCTTGAAAAATATGTCTATAGAAGCAAACCGAAGTCACAACGCTCATAACCGGAGCTTCACTTTTGCCGCCTTTCTGCAATTCAATTCTCTCGCCGGCGACGACGAAACTAACCATAGCAGCAACAGCGATTCCCATCGTCCAAGCAATGCCTCTAGTACCGATTCATCATCCTCAAGCTACAACGACAATTCGACGTCGTTTTCGTCCACTTCTCATTCGAACCAAACTTACTCATCGTCGTGGATCTACCAAACCAGAAACAGTGATTTCGAGGATGATCCTGATAATGGTTTAATCGGTACTATCGTTATGCAAGAAGGACACGTGTACTCTCTTGCTGCTTCTCTTGATCTTCTCTTTACTGGATACGAGTCCAAGAACATTCATGTGTGTTATAAAGATTTCAACGATTTCTCCCGGTTTAAATCCAAAAGCGGATTTGTTAAAGCAGTTGTGATAACCGGAGATAACCGAGTTTATACCGGTCATCAAGACGGTAAAATCCGGA
>OVAO01001245.1:1220-15858 GCA_900406285.1 Biscutella auriculata
AAACAAAACAAAATATAAAAAATTAGTGTATTTACAAAACTAAAACTCTAAAAAAAAGTGTAAAAATACATAATTACTTACTTGTCTTTAGATGCATTTGAGTATTTAAGAGAAAGATTAGTTAAAAGAGTTGGGTCCGGATCTGGGATGTTGAATTCTGCGGCAGACCGGTCTGGTACTCCGATCTGCCATAGTGTCGGTCCGTTTCTCGGTGGCTTGTACACTATTGGTCCTATGTTAATCTGTTTACCTTTATAGACCAAAAAATAAAATACAAGTATACTATATGTACCACCATATATACTTAAGCTTTGTGGATACTGAGTTTCAACTCGACCCAAAAAATATCAATTTAAAATCGAATTAAAATATGAAAATATTCTAATAGATATTATACGTGAGGTATTTCAGAATTCAAATTAAACCCGAGATTTGAAATAGTACTCGAAAGATTTGAGTTTAAGTCTAAATATTCAATATTTATTATTATTTAAAATATTTGATAATGTTTAATATTAAAATTTTACATATTTCTAATGTTATATATTTAGTTTTATGTTTATTTTTAGTATTTTTGTGATATTATATGATGAAAGTTGTTTAATTTTTGGGGGTTTATATTAGTATTTAAAGATTTTTTTTAATATCTTAGTTTCAGACATATTTAAATCCGAACCAAATTCAAAAGGTTTCGAAAGTATTTTGGTATCCCAAACCGAAAAATAAAATAATCCGAATGAATTCTTTAATCACGAATCCGAAAATCCATAATCTGAATAGATTTTTAACCGAATCCGAGCAGATATCCAAACACTGAATCTTATTGATGTATATATAATTAAATGTACCTGGTGTGATGGTAATGATATGTTTGTATTTATAGTCACCTATAAATCCAGAGACCCATGCATAGAGATTATAATTCCCTGGTCTCACATTTGATATTGTGAACCTTCCCATTCTGTCTGCTCTTGTCCAAAATTGATATCCCTTTGTCCAAATTTTACAATTAAAAGATTTTCACTATCTCATTCCAAAAGTTACTCTCCTTCTCTCATGTTTATGCCAAAATTATATTTAGAAATTAAAGAGATATATGTAATAATACTACATACCTTGTTTTCGGTTTGCCATGAACCAGCTTCACCAGGTAATGCTAAACCAACAAAAGCAAATTTCCCAAATAATTTGGACTTGTGTATGTATCTACAAAAAAAAAAAAAACAAAATGCAGAATTTCAAACATAATCAAATTAAAGCAGTATTTTGAAGGTAAATACATAAGAAAATACTTTAAAAATGTGTATATACAGGGCCGGCAAAAAATCCGAACTCAAAATCTGTATTCGAGTCCGACCTAGAAAATACAATTCCGAACCCAAATTAAAATATGAAAAATATCCTAACCGATCATATATGTGAGGTATTTCGAATCCGGATAAAACTCAAACTATATCCGAGATCCGAAGTAGTACTGAACTTAAACTTAAATATTCAATATGTATTATTATTTTTAATTATTTGATATATTATAATGTTTAACATTAAATTTTCTAATACTTAATATAATTTTAATGTTTAGTATTTTTAAATTTAGTTTTATTATATTTTAATGAAATTTTTTATTATTTTTGTATTATATTTTTATTAGTATTTCGAATATTTTAGGTTGAAAATACTTGAACGGGAACTAAACCCAAAATGATATGAAAGAGTTTAGTTATATTAAGTATTAGAAAATTTAATATTAAACATCATAATATATCAAATAATTAAAAATAATAATACATATTGAATATTTATATTAATATTTTGAGTATTTTAGGTTGAAAATACTTGAACTACAACCAAACTCGAAATGATCTGAAAAAGTTTAGGTATCTCCAAACTCAAAAAGATCTCAACCGAATCCGAAACAAAAAATAAAATAACATGAATTGATATTTTAATCATATACCCAGAAATCTGAAATTCAAATGGATCCTCCTAACTGAAACCGAAACGAGTATTCAAAATATATACCTGTCCATGATAAAGAATTGACCCTTGAGTGATCCTCTTTGGTGACGAAGAGGATAATCCACTGACTTGACAAAATCATAAGGCCAACTTTGGACCTCGGAAACCATCTATAACAATGTCTCAATGTTATTTTATAAATACAATATACATTATTAAACATCTAAACAAAAGCTCAACACTGATACGACAACGATACCTGTCGTTTAGCATCGGTCCATAAGAGATGATGAGAAGAGGCAGTGTTGAGATAAACAAAGACAGGACCAAACACTTTCTTCCATGGCTCTTTACTTGTATAAGTTGTGTTCATATCTTTCCCCACATAATGTACACTTGTAAACATCTATACCAAAAAAAAAAAACAAATGCATTTCGAATCAATTAATTATATGAACACATGGAATTAACAATAACACATAGCATCTAAAAATTGAACATCTAAAAAGATACAAGTAGCCCACTGATTTCCGAACCTAACTGAAATTTGCGGTGTTCGGCCTGATTTCGATTTTAAATCAATAATCTATTACAATCAAAACTGAAATGAGTTTGGTTCAATTTATCGAACCGATCAGTTAACTATATATATATAACTGAAACTAAACTTAAATTAAACTAACATTAGACCAAAATTTTAAACCGAATTAGTCGAAGTATTCAAACCGAATTGATTAGGAATTATCTAAATAACCAAAAATTATCTGAATAATTTGAAATTATCCGATTAAACAAAAAATCGATTACTTTCAGTAAAATTTTAATAACTTGAAATATTCTAGACCATGACCTTTTCTATATCAATGAAATTTTTGTAAACCGAATTAATCGATCAACTCAACTACCCGAATCGATCTAAGTGAGTTAAACCTATCTGGATAATCTAAAACTTTTCGATTAAACAAGAAAACTGATTAATTTCAGTACAATTTAATAACCTAAATTATTCTAAAACCAAACCATTTTTTATTTCGTTTAATTCGATGAAATTCTGATAAACCGAATTAATCGATCAACTCAACCACCCTAGCCAATTTAAGCGAACCAATCGAATTATGAGGGTTAGATACAAGTGTTTAGAAACAAGTGGATGTACTTACTGAAAGAGTTGTTGGTCCGACATGAAAAGTAAGATCTTGTTTGATGGGTCCACAAACACGAAACTCATCACTTGGAGTAATCATCCAGAAACCGACACGTGGCTCTGATGAAATCCAACCGTGTACTTTGTTATCTTTGTCTTCCATTGAGTACATATACTTATCGTCCACCTACATCAAATACACACTTGGGTGAGATTTTGACCCGAACCGAAATTTTTTAACGTTAGTCGAATTGAAATTTTTTATTTTTTGGTTTTTCATTCATTTTGGGTTTAGATCAATCAATCGATTTGCATCAAAAAAAAATTGGTTATTAGTTTAGATCAATTCATCGAACAGATTAGTTAACCGAATTTAAAAACAAATACATATAAATTGAAATTAAACCAATTCTAATATCAAATATTTAAATTAACGAAAGTTACTCTAAAAAAACCAAAATTATCTAGATCAATCTAAAATCTCAAAATCATAAAAAATTACTGGGTTTGACCATAAAATTCGTTAAACTTTTTATTAACCAAAAATTGAACCTAAATTGTATTCAGTTTGATTCATTACACTTCTCAATCATTCAAACTAACCAAAACATCGAACTAAACGATCTAATTTGTTGTAAGCCAACACGAACCTATATGCGATTTGATTAGTACACTTTTTCAACTATTCAAAATATCCAAAAAACCGAACCAATCAATCAAATTTGATCCAAATCGAATTGAATCACAAGCCTCCACACTAGTCATCAATTATTATTAATAGTGTTTATATATAATCATAAATGAATTAATTTATATTGTAGTGAATTGATTTCTATATACCTGTCCTTTAAGTAAATGATTTTGTGGATTTATCAAATGAACAGCTTCTTTATAATCCAATGGACTAGCATGACCATCACTTATATCTCGATCTGATCCATAAGGCATGATTTTCTGCCGATCAGCCGATATAGCCATGAAATCGAATCTGTAACGTTCAAAATTATTAGTAGGTCTGGAAAAATTAAATGGAATCCAAGAACCGAATTAAAATCGAATTAGAAAAAGTCATGAGTTAACCGAAACCAGAAAAAGATCATGAATATATCTTAAATTTCACTATCCAAAGAATTAGAAATGAACTCAAATCGGAAAATTGATATCCGAAAAATTTGAACATTATTCTAAATATTCAATATTTATTTATATATTTAATATAATTTTTAACATATAATATTATTTTTTAGATATTTAATGTATTTTAATGTGTTATTATGAGTTTTATGTTTATTTATGAGAAAAATGATATTTTATTATTTTAAAATTTTATATAATTTTTAATATTAAATTTTTAGTTTTAATTTTAATATTAAACTTTAATATATTTTATATCCAAATTCGAACTGAGAAAACTAATCTAAATCTTTTAAAGTTCACTTCAAAAACCTAAAACTTGAACTAATCTTACCCAAACTCGAACATACGTGGAGTTGCATCTGATTATTAGCCTAAAACATGTATTAAAAAAATATAATAAACAAAATTGTTGTTAATTACTTGGTTGTGTTAAGCTTGAAGACGATTCTGGTTTGGTCCATGTCCACATCTGGCCAACCACATAACCTCTCTAAGATACCATACATATACACTCCAGACACACCTCTTCGAATTATATATCTTTCAAGAGAAATTATAATTTTGTTATGTTTAATTTCTATTTAAAAGTAACATTTTTTTGTGAAAAAATAATATTGTATACCTTTTGTCTACATTTAATGGTGCAATCGATTTGCGTTGAGATATATTCCATGTTCTTGAGAATGATATTTCTATATGCTCACTTGTTTGATTTATAATATCGAATTTTGTTCCTATTAATCTGTTTTTAAAATGATATTAATATGAAATAAATGTATTATAAAAGGCATGGTTATGAAAAATATATATTGAGAAAAATTATACGTAGAGTAATATTTGAAACTTACAAATCGATTTGTGATTCTCTTCCGGGTTCATACCATACTACATCCCAATACCTATATATAATATGGTAGTTTAGTAGAAATAATTTATTGAATCAAATCGAAATTTATCAAATCAAATATGAACCGTATTCTATAAAAAAATTGAATAGATAAAAAAATTTTATACCAATTTTTTAACCGAATCGAAACCAAAAATTATAAAACAAAATAGTTAATCAAATTAATTAAAATGTATATGTTTTAATTATATATAGTAAAATATATTTAAATTTATTTAAAACCTATAATATTAATTAAAGTTAATTATTTATGTTTGTTTTCACACTGTGATTTTATATAAAACATAGTCAAATCAGATCGAACTAATATATAATTTACTTTCGAATAAATATATTTAAAAAAACGAATAACTTGAAACAAACCAATAAAAAATTTATTTCCAAATAAATATATTCTAGAAGATCGAGAAAACCAAAAATCGCATAACCAATCTCCCACTCCTAATAATTATATATACTTTAACAAAGAAAAAAAAAACATTATGTATCTACTTTTATTTTTTACTAAATCCATTAAGATATATAAATACATTGTACCCGCGATTTCCAATTTGGTCATTCAAGACATTGTAGAAGCCATTGTACTTGATTCCAGTAATTAAGCCTTGTGGGCTCGAGAATGTAACTTGGATTATACCATTATCAACCACCACCTTAAATTAAATTTTCTATGATTATTAAAAGAACAAAACCTTATAGTAACATTATTTAACTGAATATTCAGAAATTGAAATAGACATTTCGATCGTACTTGATTATGATCAACTTTCTCAAGCTTAACCAAAGGAGATGAGAGTTTTTGTCCTGATGTTTCTCTGTAATAAGAAAAAAAAATTATTGAATATACATGGATCTATGGATAGATTCAAACATGATTTATTATGTATTATATTGTGGATCTTCTTGCTGATGATCGGTTTTTTAGTTTTTGAAATCTTTGGGTTTTTTAAAAATGTGTTTATTTGATAATAAACCAAATTTAAATCGGTTAAACTTATTTAGATTTAATTTTTTAGAAAATAAATCTATATTGATTCGATTTTATATAAAATAGCCATGTAAATATATTAAATATGTTTTATTATATATTTAATTAATTTTAGTTAAAACATTCAGTTTAATGAAATTTGGTTTCGATTCGAGAAATATAGTATAAAATTTTTGTATCCATTTAAATTATTACGAAACTCGATTTGATAACTATCGATTCGATTTCAATAAATTATCATTCGATTCAATAATTTTTAACTTAGATCCTCATACAAAAATATATTTTGTAAATCTGAATCAGTATTAGAGAAATTAAGCAAGCATACCGTAATGTTATAGTATGAACACCTTGAAAAAGGAAAATCAGAAGAAAAATATGAATCATGACCCGACCCATCTTCAATCTCGGAGCTCCGTTTTTCATCTCTTTCGCCAATTCACTACGACTAAAAAAATACATAATACGATAAATATTTCGTTACCCCAAAATGATATTTTGTCTAATTTAAATTCTTTACATCTAAAAACATAAAAAAAAAATGTAACCATTGGAGTTTTAATTCTTCGGAAAAATAAGAAGAGCTCTTTCAAGTGAAGAAAGTTATATGTATTCGTAAATATATGCTTTTCATATTTATTATTTTATTAATCTAGGCTCATTCAAGTTCACTAATTTCAAAATATAACATCATTTGTTTCCTTGTTAAAAATTTAAATGTATTGAGATTTGAAGATTTTTTTTGTGTGTTTAAATAAATAAATAAATATATTTGTCAATAGATAAGAGGTGTATTAATAGAGAGAAAATATGAGTATAGTAATTATGATTTTTTATGTGTTGAACACTTGCTTGTTATTCTTGGCTTTTGTCCATTTATATTTATTTTATATTTTTACAATCTAAGAAAAAATAGATTCATATTTTGTAAGAATAAATGGATATAAAATGAAAGCCATTAAATTTTAATAAAGCAGAAAATAATTACATAATTAGAAAGTAAATCCAGATTTTTTTTCTATCATAATCATTTTAAACTTTGAATTAAAATTATATGAAATCTATTAAATTTTAGTTTAATACTATATATAACAAATATGTTTTTATAAATCTTGTTTCTTAAAGAGAAATATATAATGCAAATTAATATATAAATTATGAATCTACTATATAAATTATCAATATAAGAAATCGGTTTTGCAAATATATAATGCAAATCAAAGCTTAAATTTCAGATATTTGTTAGCTTATATTTAAATCACCAGGAGTAAATACTTTATGATATCTTTCAAAATTAAAAGAAAATGCATTATACATTCACACTTTCACCTAACGTTTTAATGTTAAACTACTTATTCAACATATAGATATTGCATAATTTTTTTAAGAAAATAACTTTTAGCAAAATAATAAAATAATACACCATAATTCTTCTTTATTACTTGTAGTTATAGATCTTTTAATATATAATAAAAATTTGTACTCCTTCCGTTTCTCAATAGATGGTGTTTTAAGTTTTTATTTTTGTTTCGTTTTAAGTGATGTTTTCGATTTTCAATGCAAACATTTAAAGCTAAAATCCATTAATACTATGCAGTATGGTTTTTGATTGGTTAAAATATATGAAGTTAATGAGATTTTTATGAAAAAAAGATAAATTAAATGATGTTTTGTGTTTTATTAATCAACGTGAAAAACTTTAAAATATCAAATAATAAGGAACAGATGAAGGAATTATTACTTTTACTTTCACTACTAGAAGAAAAGGTGAAAATGAAATAATGGCCAACAAATTTGGAATATTTAGTAGTCTTCAAGTTCCAAGGTCCTTTTTCGACTTGAACTTTGCAAATTACTAACTATGATAATTATTTTAGAAAATCTAGATCTTAAAAAACTTTATGAACACAAAGATCATGTGGGGTTTAATTTTTAAAAAATGAAAAGAGACAACATCTTATCTCCTTTTCTTGGTTTGATCAATAATCTAAATAAGGTTTTCACTCAGAGTAATTAACCTCTCACGTGAATTCTATTTTGACTTTAAATATCTGAAAATTAGATCTGAATATTGAGTTATCGACGAGTTTGGTTGAGTATATGACGAGTTCGGATATTTTAGTATAAGAATTTTAAAACCATTCAGATATTTTAATTTGGGTTCTAGTAGCTTTAGATATATGAAACAAAATCTTTTGGAATAATTTCTTCTAGATTTAATGTTATTTTTATCTAAGTTACTTAAAAAATTCGAAAAAAAAATCCAAAATATTCAAAAATATCTGAAATATATATAATAAAAATTTATATAATATATATCTAAATTTATTTAAAAATTTATTAGTAGTAAATATAATTAATATGTTATTATTTATTTATTTCAAGTATATCAGAGATCTATTTAATTTTTGTTTTGATACAAATTTGATTTTAGTTATTCGATTATAAAAATTTAATATTCATTCGATTATTTATTCATTCTTATTTGGTTTACTCTTTAATCTAATATCTTCTATTTTGAATTGATTCGATTTAAACTATCAAAATCAGGTAATTTCACCATGCCTATGTGAAACTTTGAAATATAAAAGAGAGTTAAAACTCGTCGAACTAAAAATAATAATGATTATTTTTTGGTGAAACCGAAATGATTCGTTGATGATTTTACACCTGGCGCTAAATCTTTTATCTTAAAAGATTCTTTGCAAAATCTGAAGTTAAGAGTTTGAGATTGAAGATGTGATTGGTTCAAAACACTCGAGTCCACGTGGTCCTAATGTATCTTTATTACGCTTGTGTATTTGGACCCCACGTGAAGCTTCTAAAATTTTCATTAGTCTTGGAGATTTTTTATCTAATTCGAAGATATCAAATCCAAACCGAAGATAGTTTTTAAACTATTTATTGATATTAGTTATTAATTGTATCGAATAAAAAATTATGCAAAATAAAAATTATTTATAATATTAAATCAAAATTGAACTGAATCAAAATAATTTGGATATTTTAGATCTAAAACACCGTATAATCAAACCAAAACCGAATATAATCGAACAATTTCAATGCAAATGATCTAAAATATCAAAAAAATTAATATACCAAATTGAAACCAACCAGAATATTTGATTTATATTTTTGTGTATTTCAAATAAAACTGAACCAAATACTGAAGTGAAAGTAACTGAAAATCGATATGAAAATTTTTTGGATATTTTTTGGATCCTCGTTCAGTATTTAAAATCCGAACCGAAATTTACCGAACCAAGTCGAATTGAAAATGATTCGAATATTAACTGGATATTATTATTCATTATCCAAAATATCTGAAAATCAAAAATATCGAACCAAATCCGTATATTTTTAAAATCCAAAACTTAATTTTAACGCTCTAAAGTCGAATTTGGTTAGGGTTTAATTCGATTTAGTTTGGTTTAAAAAAAACATTTACATAACATTCAAACTAAATCCTATCTTTTG
The DNA here is from genome assembly GCA_900406285.1 of Biscutella auriculata. NCBI lineage: Eukaryota > Viridiplantae > Streptophyta > Magnoliopsida > Brassicales > Brassicaceae > Biscutella > Biscutella auriculata. Next base: position 10,833 of record OVAO01001245.1, read on the forward strand.
ATTCGAATCATCACCAATATGTAAATGCGATTTTTATCTGTCTTTTTATTGTTATTTATATTTATATGAAAATGAAATATCATGGGAATAAAGTATTTTTTATACCGGAAATGAAACTAAATACAACAGAAAATAATTTTAAAAGGATTCAGGTGTACGGATTCTGCGGTGGAGCGTGCGAAGGCATCCATCTATTGGTGTTCTTAAGAGCTGTTTCTGCATCTCCCACGTGTGGCCTGTCTCAAAATGCATTATTATTATTATTATTATTATTATTATTGTTTTATCATAAAATCACAAATGCATATTGCGATTTATATTTGCTTATTGTATCATCACTCAATGTAAATCTGATACTATATTATAATGTTAAGATTTCAATCTGGACTTCTATATGCACATAAGTGATATAATTTAATATCTGCTTGGATAAAAACTATTGAATTAAGTAGTAATTTATGAATCGAATTGAAATTAATTTGAATCAATTTTTATAAGAAATTTACGCATACAAATTTTTTATATCAATTTTTGGATCAAACAAAATTTAAATATTATAAAATTAAATGGTTTAATCAAATTTAATTAAGATTTATTTATTTTAACTATATATAGTAAAATATGATTAAATCTAATTTAAATTTATAATATTATTTAAATTCAATTATTTATGTTTATGTTAATCAAACCAAATCAAATTTAAGACAAGCAACATAAAATTTATTCTGATAGGATAATACTTAAAATAAACAAAAAAACGAAACTAAAATAACCTAACAAGAACCGAATCAATATACAATCTAGTCATGAATAAACATATTTATAGAAAAACCAAAATCTAAATATTCCAAACCAAATAACCAATAGTCTATCCTTTTATTTTCATATACGCTGAAAAGTTTTAATTCTATATAAGTAAATCAACATAATAATAATAATATATTATTTAATACTTTTAACAAAAACGATGATGATTAAATGTTAATATGTAATTATATTTTATCTTAGTTACAATTTTTGTTCTTCATAGTTTGCTTACTATATAGTCAATATATTATTGAATAATAGATATTGGTTGGACTATAAACGAAGCATTAATTATGTGATATATAATTTCCTGCCATATTTGGAAACTTACGACAAAACAATTTATATAGTGATCTCCACAACACTAAGTTCATATGTCACATGTACTTAAATAAATCCTTTTATATTTTTTCTTTGACACAAAATAATGAATTTATATGTAGCAAATATCTGGTACAGATCTATTTGATATATACATATACTTTCCACTATGACCACATTTAAGGTTCATAATACAGTAAAGTTTCTATTAATAATCTATAAAAAAATAATTAATTTAAGAAAAGCAGCTTATAAAGCCAGAGGTTTTTGTCAGAGAAAATACCATTATGTGATCACTAATGTCGACATGACATCTGAAAAAAGATTGGTATAAATTATAATTATGTACGGATATGTTTAAATAAGGAAATATATTATTGATAATGGAAATTTACCTAAATCCACTACACCTTTCATACTATTTCACTCCTTTTTATCCAAAAAAATTTCATTGAGTTTTTTTCTTCACATGCTCCCATAATATATAAAAGAACCAAAGATTAAAGTTGTATAATATGTATACACATTTAAAGTATATCTATATCTTCTCTTAACCTAGGATCTTTTTAATCTAGGATCTTTATTAGAACTTCTTTTCATCTCATTAATTGCCTTTTTTCCCTTAACAAAGTTTAGGGATGGTTAATGTTCGAATATTCGTTTGGATTTGAATAATATTTATTCGGGTTTAGAGGATATATTCGATTTTTTCTATATGGATTTGGTTAGGATCATTTCAGTTTCGAGTGAACTGAAACACTTTAGGATCCTTTCAGGATTAGTTTGTATTCAAATATTTTTAATTTGAAATATCTCAAAATAGTCAAAATACTATTAAATCCAAAAAATTAAACTATTTTCATTAAAAAATATCATAAAAATACAAAAGTAAACATAAAATTAAAAAAAAACATGAGAAATATAGATGTTATAAAAAAACATGAGAAATATTTTGAATATCTAAAATTTAATATAAAATTATATATAAATAAATAATAATAATAATAAATATTGAATATAACTTATATTCAAATTTTTCGGATACCCATTCGATTCTTGGGTATGGTACATATTTTATTTGAATCCGAAATAACATACATGTAGAATCTGTTTAAATATTTTCATATTTAGTTCAAATTCGGAATGATAGTCTTCGGGTCGGGTTCAAATTCAGGGTTAGAAAGTTATACACAAGTACTATTTTGGCTCAACCTTTACGATAAATCAATTCAACCAATAAATGTCTCAAATTAAGATGTGAGTCGTCTGAGTATATAATTCTATGCATATATATCCTTTAGTTTATTAATTCCTCGAATAGATTGTTGACTCTTGGCTCAACCTTTCCTCTCTTTCTTCTTTCTACTTCTTCGTCTCAGTTTCCCTTTTGGTAAGATCTAAAAAAAACCCTAGAAAAGAGAGGAACCAGAGAGGAGAATCATAAACAAGATCAAAGTAGATGGGAAGAGGAAAGATTGTGATCCAAAGAATCGATGATTCAACAAGTAGACAAGTCACTTTTTCCAAAAGAAGAAAGGGTCTAATCAAGAAAGCTAAAGAATTAGCTATTCTCTGCGATGCTGAGGTTGGTCTTATCATCTTCTCTAGCACCGGAAAGCTCTATGACTTTGCAAGCTCCAGGTTCTTTTATTGCTTTCTCACAAGTATTCTCAATCTTAAATCTTGACAACTTCTTGATCTTGGTGTGGATATTTATGAAGTGTGTGTTGGTATGGTTACTTATATGATTTTATGTCAAGGATTTGCTAGATGGTATGGTATTAAATCTAGATGTGTGAACTACTCATTTGTAATGGAAAATTTTCTTTATATTTCTATTTATCTCAATCAGTTATATATGTGTATTTGTATGAGTATATAGATGTATATATGGACATATTAACTTTATAGTAAAGGCTCATTGTTTGACATTTCCAAATTTAGAAATATTTGAGAAGTATATGAGATAATATGAAGTGAATTCTCTAACATTTGAAAGATAAAAAGAGAGTTTCTAAGGAGACCACATGATTGAATGATTGGTGTGGAGAGGGACTTAATTTCTTAAGAAAAAAAAAACTAGGAGACGATTTAATTTAATACAATAACAAATTATTTATTTTTACTTATAAATATAAATATCAATATCTCCGAACAATATAATGGTTTGTGTTAATATGGTTATATATATGATGACAGAACAATCAAATAACTCTATAAATTTAACTATATATTTGAAATTGTTAACATTTTAACTAATATATATGATATATATGGAGGGAAATGATTTTTAGTTAGTTATATGTATATATATATATATATGATATGTGATAGATAATTTTCTTGGTTATGTACATGGATATATGGTAACATTATAGCATTATAGATCATTATACGTATAATTATAAGTACTCATTTTAAAAAAAGAAAACATTATTTTCTGAAAGAAATATTTTGTTAAGTTCCCTGACTTAGTAAAGAGTTTTTCTTATGTGAGATATTTTTGATTAGACTAAAACTTAGCAACTCACAAGTAGTACTGGTTTAAATGAATATCATGATGATTAAATACACACATTTTTTTTATGCCCTTTAAATTATTATATCATATTCTAATTTTTTAATTTTGGTGCCCTAAATTCTTATGTATTATAGTGTCTAAAGTTCTAATTTTACTTGTTTTAGCTTATGACCAACCCTGTTCATAAGGATTAAAAAATACTTTGCATCTATATTTTGATAGCATTTTTTTAATTTAAAAAGGATCTAACATCTAAATAATTCATTTAATAAGTGTGTGTATAAGTTTATATGTTTTATGCAAGTTTATATAGCACAAAACAAGTGTGTTGAACAAAATTTGAAACCTATGAGTTTTTTTTTTACTTTATAGATGTATGTAATCATTTTTAATGGAAGAGCTGCAAAAATTCTAAAAAAATAATGGAAATGTTCTTTTACAGTCTTTATTGTAACAGTTGATTCGATATGACTGAACTATATAATACCATGAGCATATTACTAATTAATATCAAATTTTATTAACAGCATGAAGTCAGTTATTGATAGATACAACAAGAGCAAAATTGAGCAACATCAATTATTGAACACTGCATCTGAAGTCAAGGTACATATATAGACAAACATGTTAGGTTTATAAATTGTGTACTAGAATGAGATTTTCGTTTACTTTTAAAAGTCTGATCTAGCCCTAGATCTTGGTTCGGATTGAAGTAGATACTTTCGGTGGATTCGAAGTCCCATTCGGATTCAGGGTTAATGTGTTCAATTTAATATTCAGATGTAAAAAAGTTCCAAAAGTACTCAAACAACACAAACTTTTCTTTCAAATATAACAAAAAAATCCGAAAATTATAAATTTCATACTTAAATATGACAAAAAAACTCGGTCAAATGTAACAAAAAAATAATACTTATACAACATTTATATGATACTCAAATGTAACAAAAAAAAACCCCAAAAGTACTCATATAACATAAGTTTCTCGGTTTATTTTGGATTGTTCGAGTATTTATTCAATTTTTGGTTTGATATTGGTAATTCGAATTTTAGAAATTTATGATCCAATTAGTATTTCTATCAGTTCTGATTTGGTTTGGTACTTCTTGTTTCGGTTCGAGTTTTATGCCGAGTCTGATCTACGAGTTATTTGTGTTGTGTTATATAGTTTTGGCAGAGAGAAGCTGCAGTTCTAAGACAAGAACTACATGCATTGCAAGAAAGTCATAGGTATTGTCTTCAACTATACGTACCACTTCAACATTTATACAGTTTATATCAATATTAGTTTAAGAGAGTTTATGTTTGGTATGAAGCAGACAAATGATGGGAGAACAACTAAATGGTTTAAGTGTTAACGAGCTAAACAATCTTGAG
>OVAO01001246.1:0-15847 GCA_900406285.1 Biscutella auriculata
CATGTACGTTTTCTTAGGGACAAATTCTACATATCCAATGATTGTTAATGATGCTCTGAGCGATAATGAAATTGACTGCCTAGTTATTGAGCTAAGACGTGTTAGGAAGGCTATTGCCTATTCTCTGGATGACATCAAGGGAATATCCCCTTTGTTGTGCATACATAGAATACATTTAGAAAATGAGTCCATGTCCTTGATTGAGCATCAAAGAAGATTAAATCCTAATTTAAGATACGTAGTTAAAAACGAAATCTTATAACTCTTGGATGCTGGAATTATTTACCCAATCTCGGACAGTAACTGGACCTCTCCAGTACATGTTGTTCCGAAGAAAGGTGGGATCACTGTCATTAAAAATGATAACGACGAGCTGATCCCCACCAGAATAATAATTGGTCACAAGACGTGCATAAACTATAGGAAACTAAACTCTACAACCACAAAATACCACTTCACTCTCTCTTTCATAGACCAAATGTTAGGAAGACTATCAAACCATCTATATTATTGTTTTCTGGATGGGTACTCTGGATTCTTCCAAATTCCCATCCATCCAGACGATCAAGGAAAAACAACATTCACATGTCCTTATGGTACATTTGCATATCGAACGATGTCATTCGGGTTATGTAACGCACCAAAAACTTTCCAAAGATGCATGATGTCTATCTTTTCAGATTTAATAGAGGAAGTAGTGGAAGTTTTCATGGATGATTTCTCTGTGCATGATTCCTCTTTCTCCGCTTGTTTGTCTAATCTTTGCAAGGTACTCGAACGCTGCGAGAAAACTAGTTTGGTTGTGAACTGGGAAAAATGTCTCTTCATGCTTAATGATGGGATTGTTCTAGGACACATAATATTAGAGCAGGGAATTGAAGTTGACTAGGCTAAGATCGATGTAATGATCAATCTAGGACAGCCGAATTTAGTTAAGGGTATCAGGAGCCTCTTGGGGCACGCAGGCTTCTATAGAAGATTCATTAAGGACTTTTCAAAGATTATCGTATTTATACATTTCTTATCCTCGTTGACTTTTAGTTGATTTTTGCATTCGCCTTATTTTCAGTTTTTTTGCTTGATTATGATTGTTAGTGACAAACATACCCTACCGATTCCACCTAGACTTAGTAATTCCTACTTAGGGCTAGTTCCCTATTACAACCCGAGATTGGTTCGACAACTCTACTCCCTACTACATCTACATTGACAAACCCTTAGAATCCATCAGAGAAAAAGATAACCCAACCAAAATGTGGTTAAGGGAACACGTTATACACTAATTTGCGACTTATATTCGACTACTTGGATTTTCAGCCTATGTAGTCGAACACCAGTCGAAATCTGCTACTAATTTGGGATTGCAGTAGGACTACGTTTTACATAATAACTTCGTTTAACTATTTTTTTAATATTCTAATCGCTCCGGATACTAGATAATTCCTATGAAATCACAATAACATTTCAAAATTCTATTATCTAAATTTTTATAAAAATATTTAACAATCTACTAGTACTGTTAGATAACTATAACATAAGTAGTACACTTAACAAAAAATCTTATCAATTCGAGTTAATCATATTTCGTATATTTATTTATATTTTCAAATTACATGGTTAAAAGTGTTTTTATATGTAAAATTAAACACTTCTTGTTTTTTTATAAATCGGACCACAATTTAAAAACATAAGCCGGACCAATTATAAAAAACATAAACCGGACCAATTATAAAAATAAATAAATTATCCTATATGATATATTATTTGTAAAGATATTTCGAAAATGTTACAATGACTCACTTGTTCTGCAGAATTACATTAGTTCTCCTCTATTCGATAAACCATGGTTTTAACCCCCTAAATGTGTTTTTTCAAATTATGTAGTCGCACTAGTCGCAGATCTGCGACTCTAGTGAGACTACATATGCTTCACATCGATCGATGACTTGGAGACATTACAAATCGAATAAAAGTCGCACTGGAGTCGCAAATCTGTGACTCCAGTGTGACTACGGTTGAATTCAAAAGATTTATGGTTTTAATGTTTACTCGTAAACCGTTTCAACTTTTTTGAAGTCGCACTAGAGTTGTAGTTTTGGAACTACGGTGCGGCTCCGTAGGGTTTTCAGAAAGTACGATTATAGAGGCACATTACATGTAGTCGCAATTCATCTTCTTCTCTGAGAGTTTCTCCTTCTTCATTTTCACTTGATTTTAAGAGGAAAACTCTTAAATCCTCTCAATTGAAGGCGAAATCATATCTCGGAACAGTGGCAAGACTCCAAGGAGCAGAAGAGGAGGATGTGGCTCAACAGGATCTTCAAATTTGACTCGGTTGGAGCCACATTAGACTAGGGTACCGCATTCGGTTGCGTCGATGGAAAATGATAGCATCAAACCTTTGTTGAGGCCATCGACATTGGTTTAAACCCATTTGTTTCCTTCCATGCCAATAAACCAATTCCTGTTCTTGTAGGTTCAACCGTTGCTTGGGGTCCAACTGTGGCCGAGATCAATGTTGGAGATGTGGTTTTCATCGACAACGGACACTCCCAGCCGCGACAGGTTCCTCCCCATGTGGCAGAGCAGGTCGTTCTGGTTACCGGAGCACGGGGGATCTTGTTAAACGCTCTACTCACCTTGCGGGAATGTGAACATTTTTGGATCCTATCCCCGGTCAAGGGCGAAAATAGTATCTAGTAGTTTTTATTATTGAATATTATATATTTTTAGAATTATTATATTTCTTTAAGATAATTAAAATAACTTTATATAGTTTTAGAATGATCTAAATATCTTAGAATGATTTTAGATATTTTAGACTAATTTTAGATAGTTTATAATTATTTTAGAAAATTTAAAGTTATTTTAGACTTTAAATAATGATTTTAAAAAAATTTAAATAATTTTATATGTTTTAAAAAAATTTAGTGAATTTAAAAAACTTAATGAATAATAAAATTGTTAATGAATTTAAAATTATTTTATAAGTTTTACTATATTTATATTATTTTTATAAATTTTAAGTTTTGATTGTGATGAAGACATTTTAGCTTGTGCCACCTCAACGCTATTGAAGGAAAAATTCGACTCTCCTTGTTACAGTTGGATTGTAACCCCTGTGGAAGTCCATAACCGTTATTTCTACTACTTTTTGGTACATTATAATTTTATATATACAATTAATTACTTTTGAATAATATTTACAATTTTAATAACATATATTTTATTATATGTAACAATTGTATAATTGGGATCCGACTTTTACTGGATTAGTGCGTTAAGAGTTTTACAAGTTTTGCATCCGTCAGATGAATGGAATTGTGTCTCAGGTGAAGAGAGAAGGGACATGTCCGAAGTGGATTGGGGAGTCCTTGTGGAGTACTATTTTCCATCACTGTGACACCGAGAAATCTCGAGAGAGGAGCAACAATGCTTCCAACTCTCGAAATTCGCAACGTGATGGACTCGATGTTCATAAACATTTGGCAGGCCAGAAATTCTATATGCGTGTTCAACAAGAATTGGTAAGTAGTTTTAAATGGTTTTTATTCTAACATAATCAATTATGAAATAAATTTTTGAATTTTCAATGTTGTTGCATGAAAGAGGAAAACATGTCCATATCGGTGAAGTCTTCCACAAGACCCATATAAGGCCATATGCGTTGTATGTGTATTTCAATGCTCAAAAGGTGCGCGAGAACTTTAACAAGGTCATAGCGGAGAAAGTGTGTCAGATGGATCTCATTGAAGCGTTAAATGTCACATCTCAAGCTGCAGAGCTCACCCAAGAGTAGATGAATGAATTATTCATTTAGGTACTAAAAACAATTAATCTTTTAAATTTATTCCTATAATTTATATTCTGAAGCTAATATCACTTATTAGTCTATTATTGCTAAGAGAGAGGTCGTCCTTACGGGGTAGCCGACCTCGAGAGGATTTGGGCAGAGGCGGACGTAGCGAACATGAAGCTTCTTCTAATGTTGCAGCTTTTTAGACCATCCAATAACAACTTCTAGAGGCTCAAATGATGATTGAAGAGCAAGAAGCGCGGAATGCCGCTGAGAAGGCTCGTTGTGATGAGGAGCTAACTCGTAGGGATGCGGAGCAAGCTCGTAGGTATGTTGAATTTGATCGTTTGACACAGGTGAATCTAAGCACCCAAAACTCTGACATGCCTGCGTTCTTGTTGACTCACTTGTCTCTAACCCGGCAGACAAATTTGCTTTGGGATTAGGTCCAACTTTCCAAACCCCTTCCCCCCCCCACACGAAGACGATTAATTTTTTTTCTTCTTTTTTTCGTAAGCTTATGTTATTGATTATTATGTTTAATTCAAGTTATTATTTTTATTATTTTATTTTAAATATTTTTCAATTAATTTAATTAATTATTTCAATAATAAAAATAAAACATTAGATCTGGATAAACAAAAAAAAACGGATATGGAGTCGCAGTGTGGTCGCATGAAAGAGCGACTTCATTACGACTCCAAAAGCCAACACAAAGTCGCACTGGAGTCGCTGATGAGTGTGAATTTTACCGCTTTTACCCCTCGATTTTCATTCGTTTTGCACTACTTTAGGATGCATTATAAAGTCTCTAGGTTGCATTTGCATGTTATTCATCATTTCAGGTGCAGAGGAAGCGAAGGAGAGGAACCGAGCAATTATATAGCATTTTCGGAGCGAAAAAACGACTAAGTCTCGACATTTCCGGTCGCCCCGATCAATACCACCGGTCAAGCCTGACCGGTGGACATCAAACAGCGAAGATTTGGATGAAGACCGTCGGCTAGGCCCAGCGGTGAGGACAGACCGGCGAAGCTCGAACAACAAGACCTGGAGGATGCCCGCCAGTCAGTCATGAAGGATGAGGAGCGCCGGTCAAGCCTACCGGTTTGCACTGACTAGCGACAACATATGAGGAGCACTGGTCAAACCCGTCGGTCTGCACTGACCGGCGGAGGCTCCGCCGATACCAATCTTCTTTCCATTTCTGGCTCGATTTTTGATCTCCTATATATAGACCCAACCCCAAAAACCATAATAATATTTTTACTCTCATTTTTCTTAGGTTTTGATGTTTTAGATCTCATTTGTGAGAGATACTTTTGGTACTTTTTATTTATGCAATTCTATTCTTTTTGATTGTTCTTGTTATTCTTGTTTTGATTCTTAGTTTTCTAATCTCAATCCCTGTCACAAATCATGCCTAAAAACTCTTTAAGTGTTTTAGGCATGAGTTGTGAGTAGTCTCATAAACTTATGGATTAGGGGTTAGATCGGTATATTTGATTGCTAGAATGGTTTAGATGTATATTAGAATAAGTATTCTCAATTTATTCATGCGCTTAATGCTAGAATAGGTGTAGCTAACCTATCTAGATCCTTACGATATTTATCACCCGAAAGGTGTTTGATAGAATTCCCGAACAAGTGAATAGATTCTTAGTCAATTCTTTCCAAGAGATTGTTTAAGTTATTGGCTAATTGTTGTATGGAATTATGTTTAATGCTTTCTAGTCATGCTTCATTGGAGATTTGTGTAATGGTATGTTAGGAAAGGGGCTTCCATCACGAGAGTGAATTAGTCTATTTGGCGCAGTTGCCAAATCAGGATCTTAATTAACCATTAGTTTTTTGCATTTGATAGGGACTATGTTCTTTTTATTTTTAAGTTTACTAATTGTTTTAAACTTGTTTACTCTTTCAGGTGAATCAAACAAAAGAGATGAATAACAACGATACCAATGTCGACCCCACCGTTGCAATTCATGATGCGGTTCCAATTCCACGAAGTTGGACAGATGGAGAAAGTAGCGAGGATGCCATCATTGATGAGTTGTTTGGATAATTGAATGATGCATATGAAGACGATGAGAGTGATGAGTACCACACCGACGACGAAGCTCGCCAAGTTGCATCGGACATAAACATTTCTGAGGTAGTTATTCGAAATGAACCTGACTTTGGACTAAATCAGATTCCAGGTCTCATCAGGGCGTTCAACATGGGTTATACCCCTTGTGATTCTCGAATGATTTACAACGGGATGTCCAAAGTTGTGTCGGATTGTTTGGGTTTTGTGATCAAGGACCCACCTCTCTGGGATCTTACCACAATGCTCGGTGGGAAGGTTCATGCTTTGGGAATGCTTTTTAATGTGGGAATCAACGTTTATGGCAGCATTATCTGTTATGACTTCTTTGTTTTCCCAAAGCAAAGTGTTTCAAGTGCTGGTTGGATCATGCTAGGAAGACCTTTCCTCAGAGATGCTGGAGCAATAATCCAATTAAACACAAGAGAGATGACTTTACAGAATGTGCGATGCCAAGCAACATATCGACACACTAATCGGTTAAGCAACAACAACAAAACAAGAGAGCTGCTGAACAAGAGCTGCAAAAGTTTGCAACTAGATAACAAATTGGGGAATTGGATTGTTCAGTTAGAGAGATATGCAGTTCGAAGAAGGCGTTCAACAAAATATAGACATGCCCTCTCAGATTTTTGACCTTCAAAACTAAGTTTCAAGGGGAGGACGCAACAACCACTACAAGATGGAGAAACTTAGGAAAAGAATCCCTTCAGTGGAGCAGAACTAGAGACAGAGAAATGGTGACCAAGAGGGGAACACAGAGAAGTATAGAGATGAGCTTTACAAATCCATGGTAAGATTGCACAACGGTCTCAAAGATGAATTGATTGCTGCAAAGGTGGAATATCAAGAGGAAATCGAGAAGCTCAACACAAGGATCAAGTCCTTGGAGGAAAATACAATGCCACCACTCATGAATGACGAAGAAGAGAATGAAGAGGACAATGGAGGAGTTCTTTATCTCAACATGCTTCAGTTTCATTGGAGGCCTCAAGTCTGGCTAAAGTAAAGAAGGAGCACACCGCTGAACTTGAGAGGCTACAATAAAGAATTACCAAGCTGGAGGGCGATAGCAGCCAGGACTAAGCTCTCCCAACCGAGTCAAGTTAATGACGTTAAAGAAGCTCACTTGAGAGGAAGTCTCATGTCTATCTCTACTTTTTAATTTTGAATGCCTTTGATTTTTATTGAACTTTCTTTGTTATTTTTATTCTTCTTATTGGGAAATTGGATTTGGTTTTTGGATTTTGATGATTGCTCGATCAAGGACTTGATATGACTAAGGTATTAGGGACACAGGTGCATCCGAAAGACACCCAGCGGTCAGCACCGCCGGTCTATGCTGACCGACGTGGTAGAGGAACACGTTCCTATAGCCAACGCCGGTCAATCAAAGCGGTCAGTTCTGACCGGCGTGGACCTCACAGCAGGTACGGGGAGAGTCTCGCCCGTCTGCACACACCGGTGTGCTTGACCGATGGGATGCACGCATATGCTCTGGACAGACCACACCAGTCTGCACACACCGGTGTGCATGACCGATGCTAAGAATGTAATGTCGTCTGCTCGGACCACACCGGTATGCACACACTGCTACTACGACTCGGATACAAATTCAAGTTATAGCAAATTAGTCGCACTGGTTTGCGATGTGTTGACTAGTCGCACATTAGTTGCAAATGTGTGCGACTACATTGCGACTCCACATAATATGCGACTAAAACATGAGTCGCTATACACAGTTGCAAAAGTGCGACTCTGCTAGAGAGTTGCAAATACGCTTTTAGTCTTTTGTAACTGTTTTTAGGGAGTCGTTATACGTAGTTGCAAAAGAGGGACTAAAGAGCGACCATGTGGATTTGCAACTAGTATTTTGCAACTATACAATGGAGTCAAAGTTTAGATGCAAAAGGGCAATGTCCGACTAAACTGCGATTGCCCATTGTAGTCGCAAAACACGTGTTTTCTTATAGTGAATTCAAGCATCCTAAGTAAACAAAAGACAGCATATCTAGGATGGTTCGGTCCAGCGAGTTTCCCTCTAAGCATACTCACCTAAAGCTACTCAACAAGGTCATACTAATTGATAGGAAAACTTAGTCATCATTGATCCACTAAGCAACCCTAGTCTCCTCTCATACACAATCATCTGAGCGGTCTGACCATCTGGAATAAGGCTTGGACTAATGATGGCTTCGCATCCCACGTTTGATGATCCTCACATGAACATCTCCTTCAACTCCTACATCTTTTTCTTGAACCCCTTGGTGATCTTTATGGTATGCTCAACCAGTTTCTGGATCACTCGATCCTGGTATTTACTTAACCGGCCAACCTATGGTTATCAAGGAACAAATCACGCAACGGATCGAGCTGCATAAGGACAAATGGCTCCCCTGTATAATAATGAGCACTCCTATAGATAGACTGGGAGACTTCTCAGTAGGATCATGGAGAGGTGCATAGAAAGCACTAACCTGTTTGGCACTTATTGCTTCCAATGGGTCCGGACTGAGGGAGTTATACAACGTAGACTGAGGCGGCTGGAAAACAACATTCGCTGGGTTGCTGAAGCTCGAGTACTCCAAGTTGGGCAAAATAATGGATCTTTTCTCGTTGTTGCCTATAACGAATGTGTAAGCATAATTGTCCTTCACCTTTCCCACCAAATACTTAACCTTCTTCGGGTAGGCCATATCCAGTTGGTTAGGCTCTACTCCTCCCTAGATCTCGACAAGCTTTAGAATCGGGATAATCCACCCCCTTTGTTGAGTTGGGGAGTAGTATTTGTGTTGGTCCATCCTTATTCTTGTATCTCCAACAACTGGTTGCATAAAACATGCACCAAAATATGTCTGTTCTTCTCAAGTACGGGAAATAACCCATGGTGATTAAGGTGCTCTCGTAGTAGAGGGGCGATCCCTAACCTGATAAACCTCATCTCATCCGCCATGATTGCTCCATTCTCCTGCCTCACACCGACTAGAATCTCCCATTGCCGATATGTTATAGCTCTTTATTATCGCCGACTTGAATCTCCCATTGCTGATATGCGACTATAGAAAAAATGATATCCTCAAAAAAAATCTCAAAAATGAAAAATGGGTTGAAGAGCTCTCTCAATAAAAGATTTGTCGGTTTAGCTCTCATTCCCTTGTCCTTTTCTTTTTGCTTCCCTTTTGTTGGTTGAATATCAGCTTCAACTTCTTCTTGCCCAACCCTTAAAGCAGCGGTTGCATTCTTACTCCACAAAGTTCTTCCTTCACTTGGTTCTTCACTCGTAGTTGTGCCCTTACTCTTCACATTATCTCCCCTTTTATGCTTAGCAACCTTAGGGTGACTCGTTTCAACCGCTTTTCCTTTGTATTTTGTGTCCTTAGTTTTACCCATTTCGAATCCTACAAAACAGAGGATCATATAAAAATGTTCATTTTGAATTGAATTCGAGAAATCAAGCATGCTATGATCATAAACGTTAATGGCACATTAAATAGAGTTTGAAATGAGAGAGATCCAAAATGCAAGAGTTTTAGGAGAGAAAAGATTTGAAAATCACGGATAACGAAGAAGAAGTGGGAGTTTTTTGCTTTAAATCGCGATATTTTCTCGGCAACTGATATCTCAATGTTTTATAGTCTAGAAAGATTAAGTGGAGGGTACATGTCGAATCAAATAGGGGGTTTTTAGTCAATAGGTTCTATAGAGGATCCAAATAGTCTAAGCAGAGGATTAAATTCTGTCACCAAAGATCCTAAATAAACGATTCAAACTTAATATGATAAATTCAATTGTAGCATATGATCAGTCAACAAAAACGATTTGATATAAACAATAATAAAAGCCTAAGAAAATGGGCAAAGATAATCGACTTAGGTAAACAATAATAAAAGCCTAAGAAAATGGGCAAAGGTAAACGATAATAAAAGCCTAAGAAAATGGGCAAAGGTAACAATCATTCAATGTTATTCCTTAGTCTAAGAACTACCTAAAATAGGTTAATTCACTGTTATGGTAGAAACCCCTTTCTGAGTCATGCAATTGGTACAATCTCTTGACTAACAACACAATTAACAAGCATTTAAGGTATAGTCTATGCAACTACTAAGAAACTCTAAGACAATCTCTTTGCTTCACTTAGCACAAGTTTAACTTATTCGGGAATTTCAACGAACACCTATCGAGGAACAATTTTCCTGAGATCTAGATTAGAGCAACTAAGCGTAATGTAGCCTTAAACACATTATGCAAGTGAAGATAAGGAACAATCCAAACCCTAAGAATCACAATCAATTCATAAATCATCCTAATCTACCTTACCCATTCACTAAGAAGGAGACTGCTCACTAATCATGCTTAAGACACACAATCCCATGGTAGATTTATGCCTAAAAATTATCTAGTAAGCAAAGAAGAACTTAAGCAAGAAATAAAGAAGAAAAGATGAGATTAAAGCTCAAGATCCAAATATTACACCAAATAAGCAAAAACTATTATATAGAACAGAACTAGAACAAAACTTATGATGATTTTAGGTCTATAATATATTTATAGCATTTGAAAATTTGGTTTGTCAACCCCAAAAATGTTAGACTTCCTGAACTACATCGGTCAACCTTGACCAATGCCATCCGGTTGATGCAGTTCAAACTTGCAACGGTAAGTCTTGACCAATATGCTTGATTTGTATGCTCATTGGGCTTATGAATCTTCTCTTCTATCGGTCAGGAGTGATCGGTACTCCTGACCGATATGGTTACTTGATTCATTCCTCTGCTTGCATCAATCAGGAGTGATCGATACTCTTAACCGATATGGTTCCTTAGTAGATGTTTTTTTCACTCGGTTATCAGGGACCAACACACAGTCGAACAGGTCCTCACCGAGTGCTTTTCTCTGTATCGGTCATGTGAGACTGATACAATTTGTCGATATTGGTGGTTTTTGCTCATTTGCTCCCGTTTTGATCTTGGTCCTCGCTTCAGTCCGTTTCCAACACGTGAAACACATAATATGCACAACTGCAACCTAAAAGGACCTAAATGCAATCATAAACTAGTGAAAAACAGATATAAAAGGTGGTTTAAAACGACAAATAATGATACATATAAACTTCTCCAAACTTAATCTTTGCTTGTCCTTAAGCAAGACACAATTCAGTTCAGATAAGCATGTTATAAGTTAGACGACCAAGCAAACAATGCTAGACCTAAGCATGCCTCAAGCGACCCACAACTAAGACTTAGCACCTAGGCATCTAACACAACTGAAAACCCGAACACCTTCACGAAACGCATGGAATTAAAGATAGAACATGGGCTTTACCGATAGGGTATTGACGACTAACTCTTCTCTCAACTGTTTTGGCTTCATGCCTCTAATCCCTTTCCTATCTTTATTCCTCCTTTATTAAACATTATTGGCTTCATGCCTTGGTTGATTACCCATAATGTTTTGGGCATATCAAACTAATTTTTTTATTGGGTTTCTTTTCTTTCTTTATTTTTTTCGTCTTGAGGAAGTAGCTTTTTAAAACATTAGGGTCGGTTTCCCACCATGTGTATTGGGCTTACCAACCAAGGAAATAACGAAAAGGGGGATTTCTGTTAATCTTGTACACCTTAGGATACCTAATCAAGGATTCTGGCCAAGGTCTCAAGCACATGGGAAAGGGTCCTCAAAGATAGAGTCCATTCAAATGCCCTAAGCAAACAAAAGGAAAGCATACCCGTGATGGTTCGGTCTAGCGAGTTTCCCTCTTAGCAAAACCCATGTAAAACTACTCAACCTGGACATGCTAACTGAGTGGAAACCTAAATCTTACTAGGTTCCCTAAGCATATAAGTCTAGACTCGATCGTAAAAGAATGCAAAATCTTTTTGGGTTTTCGAAAATTTTCAATTTTTTTTAGTTTTTATCAAAACATAAGTATAAACAATGCATATGTGACTCGATAAAACAAGAGAAAAAATAACACATCATTAGATAGAAGGTGATTCCTCTCCCAAACTTAAATCATACAATCTCTGTGTGAATTCAACCCTATAGGGGAAACTGAAAATAAGATGAAAAAAAAAGAAATGCATATGTACAAAGGTGTGGAGAATACCTCAGTAATACTATTTGTTGGAATCAAAATCTCCGTCAGAGGAGAAGGTGGGAGACTCATTGTCGGATCTCGGTCTTGGAGGTGAGCTGATAAACCTATGTGGGCGTTGGGATGCACGAGCAAACACTCTCAATGTAGCTGCGGTTTGTGCAGCCTCTCAACCATGGTGTTAGCGTCGCCTAACAAAGATCTCCTCATCATCGCACTCGGTCGTAGTTGTATCCGTGTTCTCGGACTGTTTGCCGAGATAGACATTGAATATGCTGCCCCTGTAGCTTACTTGCCTCACGAACATCTCTGCTTATCTCCTTACCCATCATCTCAATTTCATTCCTCATCTTCTTCAGCTACATCTCTCTTAGGCCCGGCTTTCGATTTTCTAGTCCAAACCTCCTTGTCACCTTGTTCTCTAATTACCAAGTTACTGGTGCTTACAATGTTTTCGAGGTGGGCTCTCTTAGGCTTAGTGTTTTACTTTGCAATCTTCTTTCCCTTATCTTGGTAGATATTCGTGTGCTTGGCATGTTGTTTTATACAAAAGAGATGTAAACAAACACAAAAGTTCATTCATCTCCAAATGGAAACAAAATAAGCAATCGTGATAGTTTATCACAACAATACCAAGCAATGAGATTCAACTGATCACAATCAACAATGATATATCAATAAGCATGTGAAAATGATTAATCGCATCCATAATCAACTCTCAAACAACTCACTTCTCAACAAATGGTAATTTAAAGTATATTTTAACCAGATTTCATAATATATTGTGTTTTCAAGTTTGAATCAATGTAGCCTCACACCAAAAGTCTAAACACATAGGAAAACTTCCATAGAAACAATTATTAAGCAATCTCCCCAAAATTTTCCAAATTGATGCTAAAGATCGCTAAATTATAAATTTTCAAAATTGATAAAATTAGGGCCAATCAATCAAGGAATATACATGACTCACCTTCCCAAGGGCTTTATAAGCTTAAGGAATACTAAAAGATCCATAACACGAACACAAGTTGAATCTTTGAACTTGATGAATAATAACCACGAAAATGGAGAAGTTGAAGTCATACCTTGGTTCTTTGATGGAGAAAGAGGGAGATATTTGTTTGAAAGCAATGAAAACCTAAATCTTAGCTTCAAAAATTGATCAAATCGCTTAAGAAATGAAGAAACTAGAGACTTTTTAGTTTTTGAGAAAAATCGAGAGTGAAAATGGTGGCCAAAATAGTGAGGGAGAGAAGAAGAAGGAAGGGTTTTAGGTTCAAAAATCGAGTCAAACAAAAAAAAAACCGGAGAAAACCGGAAAAACTAAAAACATCGCAAATTTTTAACTTGGATTGGTTAAGCTAGATTGACACACCCCTCCTTAAAGATCAAACACTCTTGAAGAGATCAAGACTTTGGACACTTGAAGCTCTTAACTCTCAAACTCTTAGATATGACTCACTACATTGTTTTCTAAAGGATAAAACACACCTTTCGAAACTGAAAACTTCCATTATAGAGAAATCTCTTATTTTTGATTAAAATGAAAGCTAAAAAATGCCAAAGAGGCAACAAGGAGTTTAAATAGTAATGCTTCAAAAGGAAACAAAATCCTAATATGGCAATGTTTGAAATGAAACGCCAAACTTAAAGAAATAAGAACTCAACCGAAGAAAAAAGAGTTCCCCACCGTTCATGAACCAAATTTAGCATTTGAAGACAATGGCATGGATCTGGTTCTTCTTCAATCATCAATTGTTGGTGGTGACTCTCTATGCTCTCCAAGGTATGCATCAAAGCTCCAGCAAGTCTTTGTGCACTTCCTCATGTGATTGGACTGTGGGCACTTGGAGAGTAAGCTCTTAACGATCGGCCTTGGTTCCATGCTTGGCATGTTTGTATCATCCTCTCCTTCTTGAAAAGGATTTGACCTCAAATCCGTAGAAGCTACATCAAAAGAAACCAAATCACTAGTGTTGAAACTTTAGCTAACATTATACTTACCTTGAAGGTCGAATTGATAAGCATTGTCATTGATCTTCTTTGTGATTATGAAAGGACCATCAATCTGCGGCTTAAGCTTGGAATCTATTTCCTTCGGGAACCTATCCTTTATCAAGTAAATCCACACCCAATATATTTCTTCAATGTCTTGAGCCTTTCAACCCTTGTTGGCTTATCTAGTGTAGTACTCGGTCTTGGCTTCAATATTGGCTTGGGCCTACTCATGTCCGCTTGACTTGCTCGGCCTTCATGTGTCCATCTACACTCAGAGATTCACTCAAAGTTAAAGGGATTATATCCAAAGGGGTGAGTACTTAGTGGCTGAATGCTTAGCAAGATTATAGGAAAACTCAGCATGAGGCAAACATTCTTCCAAATATTTCAAATTTTGCTTATTCAAATCCCTAAGTAACATAGCCATAGTTCTATTCACAACCTCGGTTGACCATCGGCTTGAGGATGACATATTGTAAAGAATAACAACTTAGTACCTAGCCTATTCCATAGAGTTATCCAAAAGTGGCTCAAGAACTTAGTGTCTCTATCCGAAATAATAGTCTTATCCATGTCATGCAATCTAACCACTTCTCTAAAGAACAAGCTAGCAATATGAGATCAAAACACCTTCTAGGCAGAAATATTCCTAAAATCTATGTCAGGTTCTTGAAGCCTAATCTAGCATTAAGAACATGAAATTGAAGAAAACAAAGATAAGATTCAATCCTAAACCATTCTAGCAATTCAATCATACCCCTTTCTAACCCTTATCAATAGTTATACAAGACTACTCACAATCCATGCCTAGAACACTTTGATGGCTTCTAGACATGATTTGGGAGAGAAAATAACAGAAGGAAATAGAAATCAAAAGCAGATAAACAATCAAAGACAGAAATCAAAGAAGAAAAGTGCAATAAAAGATAAATCAAAGTGCTATGGAGAGTTTTGGAGAAGAGAGAAAACCCTATATTTAAAACTGAAAACTAAAGGAATGAAAGATTGACTAGGGTTTTAGTTTTTGGGCTCCCTTTATATAGAAAACCCAAAAAATACAAGGTAAAAATCTAAAGCTTGGGGTCTGCTACCAGTCAACGCTTGACCGGTATATGCTCCCGAAATTTCTGGTCAACTCTGAAATGTTGACTTTTCTACACTTTTATCATTTTGCAACATTTTTGGTCCAATCCTTGTATAACTCCAACTCTATACCTGAAATATCATATGCATGCAAAATGCAACCTAATGGACTCTAAATGCATCCTAAACTAATGAAAACACCAATGAAAACCGAGTTAAAATAAAAACACTACACATCAGCAAACCAAGTACAAAATCCATAGACACATCATGCCAATGGTGAGAAGCAATGGGTAAAGGGGTATATAAACCAAGACGTTGAGCCTTAGCTCTACCTTGTTTGCATTTGATACATTGTGAGTGAATCCTCTCCACATCCTTCTTCATGTGTGGCCAAATAAATGGTCTTAAGCTACCTTCATGGTCTTGTCCACTTCAAAATGCCCCATCAAGTTCTCGAACATAACCATTAGGTACACATAATTGATTCTTAAAGAACAAATAATCATTAAGCCTATGATAATGATTAAAGGCACTAGTAGCACAATCATTATAGACATCCTTAAAGTCAAGATCGGTAGCATATAAGTCCTTTTATTGCTCAAAGCTTAAGAGTGTAGCATTCAAGATAGAGAGAAGAGTGTACCTCCGAGACAATGCATCCGCTACTACATTGTATTTACCTTTTTGTAAGTGATCAAATAAGGGAAAGTCTTAATAAACTCCGCCGACCTAGCATGCCTTTTGTTGAGCTTGTGTTGGCTCTTGAGATGCTTGAGGGATTCAT
>OVAO01001247.1:0-15846 GCA_900406285.1 Biscutella auriculata
AGCTGCTACTTAGTTGATTCACACAAAAAGTAGACAGAATTTCTTCGAAGAAGAAAGAAGAAAAGAGTTTTGTTGGCTTCACACCAATCTTTAGTATAACACTCAATGATCCAAAAATTGTTATCACAACAAAAGGATGAATGATTTTATTGATAAGTTTCGTGCATAATATATAGAGGAAGGAGATGACAAAGGCTCCTCCTCGANGGTTCCTTCATCTTCTTTTTATGGCTTCTTTGATTCTCCCACCTTCTTTGACTAGACCAAGATATTTCTCTATGCTTGAGAAAACCCAAAGGGACAAAACCGAAGCATATAAAAAGAGTGCTAGATAAATCACTTAACTACTTAGTGAATATATTGATCTTCTTCAAATGCTTGAATGATGTTGATGTACGTAGCTTGACACGGCTTTATTCTCCTTGTCTTGAGTCTTCCTTAGCATATCCTCCATGATCTTGGCTAGTTCTTTTGCTTTGCTCCTTGTGATTGCTCCATTCGGTATCTCCAAAGTCTTGGAAATGTCTTGAATCTCAAAAACAGTTTGTGAGCCATCTGGGATCACATCATAACGGTTCATGCGTTTCCTCAGTTTCAAGTCAGCCTACTATAATGGGTAGGCTCTGATCACAAACCGTTGTTGTTGTTTACTCAGGGTCAAGAATGGAAACGGTAACTCAATTTTGTTATGATAACATATGGCTTTTTGATCAACAAGTAAAGCAAGTTGTTCACAATGTTTGAGTTGATGATTGTGATCACTTACCACCGACTCTTTATCATAACGCTCTTAGTAGGTATAGAGGAAGTCTAGCTAAGTGGAAATCAACACATTATTTCAATACTCAACGCCATATTGTATTCCTCAAGTCTGAGCTCTCAGAGGCTTATAATTCTAATTCCTTGTATTGTAGTCTTATAACCTCTTTGAAGACTCAACTTAGCAGATCTTATAAGCTAGAAGAGGTGTATTTGAGGAATAAAAGCATAATCTAGTGACTTAAAGCGGTTACCGTAATGCCCACTACTTTCACCAAAAAAGCAAAGCAACGACGTCATTACAACATAATTGCATCGATCAAGGATGCATGTGGAAGAGTAAGATACAATGAAAATGTGGTTAGTAAAACCATTGTACAATACTTCACTGATATTTATATATCTGAAGGTTGTGTAAACTTGGATTCTGTTTTGAAGAATGTCAAATCCAAAGTTTCAAATTGTATGAATGCTCAGTTGATCCGACCAGTTACAGAAGAAGAAATTTCTGAGGCAGTTAGTCAGATCAGTGCAGACAAAGTGCTTGGTTTTGACGGACTAAACGTCGAATTTTTCAAACATAAGTGGCCTTCACTTAACAAAGGTGTGATGAACTTTGTCTTTTATTTCTTTGATACAGGTACTTTTACTAAAGTGATAAACCATACTCAAATTTTCCTGGTACACAAAGTGCAGTCACCCTTAGAAGTCAAGGATTATAGGTTAATTAGTTTATGCAATGTTGCATACAAAGTCATTTCGAAGATATTAGTACAAAGATTGAAATCTTGCTTCATCATATTGTTTCTGAGAATCAGTCTGCATTCATCCTAGGTAGTCATATAATTGATAATGTGCTTATCTGTCATGAATTTTTACATTCCTTGCATAGCCGCAAGTATGTCCACCCCTACATGACTTTGAAATTAGATATGCAAAGGGTTTCAATAATATTGAGAGGAATTATATTGGTTGTATGATGCGTAAACTAGGATTTTATGATCGTTGGAGACATTGGATTATGACTTATATTTAACCTATCACTTATTCAACTTTGGTTAATGGTGTACCTCCATGTACCATTTAACCAACTCGTGGTATCAGGCAGGGTGACCTAATCTCTCCATACATATATGTGTTGTGTACGAAAGGTTTCTCATCTCTTCTCTAATCAGCAACAGATAATAAAACAAGTCAAAAGAACCCTGAAATTACTCATATATTGTTCGCAGATGATTCCTTACTCTTATATAGAGCAACAAGACAAGATTGTGATCACCTTCATCAACTTATGCAAGATTATGGTAGATCATCTGGTTAGTGGGTAAATTTTGATAAATTTGCCATAGTTTTCTCTAAAGGAATGTTGGATTCAGATCAGAATGAGATCTCAGGGTTAATGAGAATCAAACGCACAACTAGCTTTGGTCGTTTTCCGGGTCTTCATGATATGGTGGGTTGAAATAAAAGAGAGGCTTTCTGTTTTATAAAGGAAAGGATTGTCAGTAGGTTGGAAACCTGGTACTCTAAGATGATTAAACTTATAGGTAAGGAAACCTTGATAAAAGCAGTTGAACATTTATGTCAGCTTATAGTATGAGATGCTTTTTACTTCCTAAAACAATGTTTAATGAAATCACTTCAACTGTTAGACAGTTCTGGTAGAGCTCAATTTCTCAAACGCATAAAATTTCATGGGTTTCTTGGACAAAAATGATAGACTCTACAGAGCAAGGAGGCCTTAAATTCATGGATTCATTGGATTTCAATAAGGCAATTCTTATGAAACAAAGTTGGAGAATCTTAACTACTCCACCATCTCTCCTAACAAGAGTTCTTAAGGTTAAATACTTCAGTAAGTCGAATTTGCTAGAGGCTTTAAGAGGCAAAAATTCGAGTCAATCTTGGAGTGTGATCAATCAGATGAATCAATATTTGTTAAAGGAAATAAAGTGAATAGTAGGCAATGGTTAGTTCATACACTTTAGGAAGGATAATTAGATCCCAAAAAACCTTTGATACCTCCACTTAGCCATAATGTTGATGCATAAGTAGATTTGAAGGTCTATGATATGTTTCTTCCGGGTACAACCGAGTGGAACCTTGAGAAGCTACAACAAACTGTTTCTCAAATTGATTACCAATTAATTTGTTTGATTAGACCAAGTATCAATAGTAAGTTGGATGAGGTTACATGGATGTATACAAAGGATGTAAAATCATGATATAAACTCCTACGAGATTTGAATACAAATCGTTTGAATGTTACAAGTGACTCTTCCAGGTTACTAACAATTCCATCTTTCATAATATTTGGAATCTCCCTGGACCACCTAAATTAAGGCATTTATAGTAGAGGCTAGTTCATAATGCTTTACCGGTGGCTTTTATACTTCAAATGAGAGGTATCACAGTTACAAATAATTGATACTTCCGTGGTGATTGTTTGGAGACGGCTAATCATCTCCTATTTAGTTGGCGCTTTGCTCATGAAGTTTGGGAGCTATCACCACTACCTCATATACCAGAAGTTGAGATTGCAGATAACTTATCACAAAATGTTAAAAAAGCTAATGGATTTGAATCGATCACATGCTGGAGTTTGTCAGTTTTATCCTTTTGTTGCATGTAGATTATGGAATGCAGAAATGATTTGATCTTCAATGCAAGAAAATGGTCTATTTCAGAATTGATAAATAAAGTTTTGCGTGATCATAGTCAACGAATTCCAGCACAAGAAGATGAGGTTATAGACAATACACTTCCTACTAATGATGTTGTACCTTTTCAAATCACAAAGACCGCTCAAGATACAATTTAAAATGCTAATTATCCTTGTTATTTTGTTGATTGTTCTTTGGTTAATGCAAATGTCAAAGCAGACCTCAAATGAAGTTTGATGAGCTCATCTAGAGGTGGTTATTGTGGGTCATTTTTCTATAGACCTTATTAAAAGCTCTGGAGAAACAGATACAGTGACAGTTCTAGAACTTTTAATAATCTGTATCAAAAATTAGTTTTAAAAGATAAAAATAATCAAAAGGACCAAAAGTAAGACAAAATACTAATATCATAAAATTACAAAAACAAAAAATACAAAAAACAAATTTTAGCTAAAATGGTACGTGAGAAATTGACAAAATACTAATATCATAAAATTACATGCTCTCTTGGATGTTAAAATTCTAACAATTGTTGTAATTAAAAAAATTACGTATACATCTCTGATTTAGTAATTGTGTGTGCATGTGTGTATTCCCATCTAAAAAAATACAAAAAATTACAAAAATCCCAAATTTTAGTTCATTGAGGCATTTAATCGAACACTCAGTAGACATAATATATTCAATAACATAATCAAATATATTGTAGATGAATTATACTCATACGTTTCTTTGTTCCAAAAATGGTATCGACCGTCAAAACACCACACATTCAAAGTAAAAAAAATTAAGATGGAACACAAAAGTTGTATGCACGTCTTACCTCATTTTTAATTACCGTCAGAAAAATCAAGGTCCTGAGCACTCTCGATTACTGTCTCGGGCCCAAAAAATTATTGTCATAACAAGTGACTTTCGAGTTTCTCTCTTTTTATTGAAGATGAAGTTGAAAAAACTAGTAAAAATCTTAGGGAGATGAAAGCGAAATAATTTGTTTCAATTAATAATATTTTTTGTTGACTTAGCAATACAATCATATTGTTGGAAGATCCATGTCATCATGTTAGACGGTGAATTTAACACCGTTACGTGTTAGGAATCAATTTGCCAATTTTAAACATGCTTAGGTATGTGAACTTAAATATTATAACATGTAGGTAGTCGAAAGCATTGTTCCAAAGTTTGGGATTGAATCTTCATACTTAGCTATTGTTTGGGATTAAATATGTAGTTTCTCCTCATATTTCACGAATAATTTAACATTGTCATATTTAAGGAATCAATATAAAAACTCTTTATTTATTTGGATATATAAATTTGAATATTACGAAGTATGGTTTTGGCCAGATTCAATCCTTAGTTCGGTGATTTTCTTGGGTTTCGCCTAATTTAGGCCCACTTTAATAGGTTCGTGGTTTGTTGCGATTGTGTTTGAGGTTGTCTCGCTTTGGCTAGTTAGGGTCAATCGAAGTCTTTTGCCATAAGGATTCCTTGGTCTAAAAATCGGCTTTGTGTTAGCCATTACTCCAAGTTCCCCGAGTCTACGGTTTTATTTATGTTGTCGTGGGTCATCCTGCTGATACGGGTGGAAGATGATTCATCAGTCTTAGGCGTTCTCGGCTCAAGAATAAATTGGCATCCGCTCAATCCGGCCTCGTTATCTATTTCCATTTCCACGACTTGTTTTGGTTGGTGTTCGTCTTAGGTCGTTTCCGTAGACCTTAATTTCCTGGGCTTATTAATGTAAATCGTCGGTTCTTCTCTCAAGGTTATGTTTAACCGTTGAATTTCGTTTAAGTTTTGTTTTTCAGTCAGTTTATAAGTTCGATTGTAACTACGTCGGTTAATATAACACCTTTTGAGAGAGAAAATAAAAAAATCTTCACACTTTATAATGGTTCGTGAATGAATATACCGTTTCTCCAATATATTATCAAGGTGGTCTAAAAATAAAATAAAATTTACATACAAATTAACAAGAAAAGAGAAGAAAAATGAAGGGGAATGATCTATCAAAAAAAGAAAAAAAACCATTCGTTTTTTCTCTAGACCTCGACCTCACGTAGCACCGTCGCACGGTTTTCTCCTCTCGGACAGCAGCTACCTGCTTCGGTAGTGACGTCGTCGGCTCTCTCGTCATCTTCTCTTTTCGGTCGTGTATACCGGTAGCCTTGGGAGTAAGTTCTCCGCCTTCGTCTCCTTGCTGTCTCTCGGCATTGCTCGTCGTCTCTGCATGCCGTCATCGCTGGTCGTTGCCTCCTCTGCCGCTCGCAATCCACGCCTTGCATGCGTTCATGTTTGGCATAATGTGGTTTATTTCGGTTTTCAGATCTGGTTTCAGGTTATGGTTTCGGATCTCTGGTGGCTATCTCCTTCCATGGTGGTCCGTCTTCATCCTCTCAGGCGACTACGAGGGTCATCCGCCTTTGATTCTTGCCACAACCGCTTGTCATTCCTTCTTCCCCTCTTTACTCTTCTCTGTTTATAGGTGATGAGATGCAATCTATTATTTGATGAAGTGAAGATATTTTGGTTGAGCAAGCAGAACTTTTCATGCATTGGAGGTACCGGTTCAGCTAATGCAGTGGTTGACGTTGGCTTCGTATCTGGTTTTAGCTAGATTGTTTCATTGGTTTGATTGGTTAGTCATCAGGGTTTCGTCTTATTTTGGACCCACCTTGATAGGATTGAGGTTTAGTTAAGTTGTGTTCGAGGTTCTCTCGCTTTGGCCGGTTTGTGGGTTAATCAAAGTATTTCTTCATTGGGATTCTTTGGACTAAAACCGGCTTAATCTTCACCTTCATCCAAGTTCCCGAGTCTACGGTTTCGTTTTATGTTGCTTGTGGGTCAACCTGCTGGTACAGGTGGAAGAAGACTCATCTGTCTTAAGTGTTCCCGATTCAATAATCAATAATTGACATTTGCTCATTTCAGCATTGGTTATTTCTTGACTTTTCTCGTCTTGTGTAAGTTTGGTGTCCATTTTAAATCGTTTCCGAAACTTTATTGTTTCACCAGGGTTATAATTGTAATCTGTTGGGCTTGTTCTCCCGAAATTATTATCTAATTTTCGAGCTTCGTTTTAGTCTGTTTAGGATTTTGTTTGTCCCTCGGTTATAAAAATCAGTTGTTATATATAAATATTTTTTGAGTTAAAATAAAAAATAAGAAAAATGAAGGGTACTATTGGAATTGAAATAGCAAAAACCCTAGAAGGCAGCCGGAATATAAATCGTAACCAAGCGGCGCATTATCATTTTGGTACTTCTCGTCTTCTCGAAACTGCATAGAAACAAAGCATTTGCTCTTGACTAATCTCCGGCGAAAATGGTTGTTGCCAAGAAAACGGTGCGTCGGTCTTTCCTTTCTCTCTCGCCAAAGTTTAACTATTTTTCATCATCTAGGTATCTTTTTCGATCTCAATTCTTCCAGCTAACGACGTGTACCTTTACGCTTCTGGGTTTGTGCTTAATTGCAGAAGAAGTCTCACGAGGGTATCAACAGTAGGTTGGCTCTTGTAATGAAAAGTGGTAAATACACTCTCGGTTACAAGTCTGTCCTCAAATCCCTCCGTGGCTCCAAAGGTATTTTAATCGAACAGCTGGTGTGCATACCAAAGTTTTTGTAGCCGTTTCTTAGTTTATTCTGGTCTTGCTTATGCTCGCAGGGAAACTTATCCTAATCTCCACGAATTGCCCACCGTTGAGACGATCGGAGATTGAGTATTACGCAATGCTCGCCAAAGTTGGTGTCCACCACTACAACGGAAGTAAGTCCAGTTCTTCTTCTGACCAATCTTCTTTAGGCCTTAGCTATTAGAGATTTAGATTAGTATTTCCTGTTCCCCTTGCTTGTATTTAGGCATTGTTAGGTGCCGTCATCCAGAATTTATAAATCATAAGTAGAGATAAATGTTAAAAACTTGCTTTTGGACCATTAAGTTGAGAAGGAAAGTATAGTCCTATGTAAAGTTATTGCTTTTTCTGAGATCACGATTCCTTTTTGCTTGAAATTCTGTGTTTATTACAAACTGCAGGAGATACATCCTTACATAATTCCAAGATTTTCATCAGATCCCGAATGAGCATCTTATTCTTTATACAGAACTAAATAACTCTTTGATGTACCCGAATGAGCATCTTAGTAATGCCTCTGATTGTTATTCTATTCAACATAGTTCCATGTTTTAAGAAACAATCTTCAAGACCCAATCATCTATTATTCGTTTCGTTTTATCACTTCTGCTTGACTGTGTTTTTTTTGCCTTCTCTCCATCTTAATGGGTTTCAGATAACGTTGATCTGGGTACGGCTTGTGGAAAGTACTTCCGCGTTTCTTGTCTGAGCATCGTTGATCCTGGTAAAAGAACAAAACTACTTTCTTACTAATTCACTAACATATTAGTTAAACTACTAGTTTACTAAATTCTTGTAATGATTTTGGTCTTTTGACTGGTTTCAGGTGATTCTGACATCATCAAGACACTTCCTTCTGACCAGTGATACAGTTTTCGATCTATTTACTTTCCAGGACTTCTATCTATTTTTGTATTCGGCCCTCTCAAATTTTGTTACAAAAACACGCAATGTTTTAAAATTATTGGTCAAGGTTTCTTTTATCAACGACATTATAAAAATTCTATACAGAGCGGTTTGGCGTCGAGCTTGGCTGTGGAACTCACTTACATATCTATGTAGTTTGCATGTCTGATGCACAGTGTACTTGAACCATTACACAGTTAAAAAATGAAGGTGGAGTAATTATCATATATGATATCTACGTGTACTACAAGAAGAACAAGACAGCAATTAACAAGTATTAAACTACTTGGAAGTAGATTTAGAAGACGCAGCTTCCAAAATGTTTGGGATCTTACTTGGCTGCTTCTTCTTCTTCTTCTGTATCGAGCTCGAGACCTTCTGCTGCTAATAGCTGAGTGATGAGCTTTCTCTTATCTTCCTCTGCTTTCTTTCGCATCAAGTCTCTTTTCTTCAACACCAGAGTGTGTCGCTTCAGAGTGCTATTAAAATACTCTCTCGATGCTCTCTTCTCCTTCTCCAAAATCTTTCTCTCTTCTTCCGGATCCACCTTAATAAGTTTCCAGTTTCAAAATAAAAGAGAGAAAGAAAATAATTACTACTTTGAAAGAGTACAAGCTCAGAAGGACTACTTATTACTCTTACCTTAGAACGAGAAAGACGCCGAGCACGCATGTTTATCTCAAGCTGTTGTTGCTCAGCCCAAGCTGCAATGGCCATGTCGCCTCTCTGATCAAATGCTTTACGCTTTTTCATCAACCATTCCATCCAAGCTTGTGATGCCTACACCAACCCAATATTGCATCCTTCAAGATTCCAAATTACATGGAAAATAAAAAGATCCCAATTCCAAGGCAAATGAGAATACCTTCATTGGATTCACGCGATTATCCATATCATATTGTCTTTTCTTTTCTGAGTCCATGAGCAACTCGTATGCAGCCTGAATCTTGATGAATCTTGCTTCTGCTGTCTCTCCTTCTTCAAGACTCCCTTTTCCATCATAAACTAGAGACAAACCACAATTTATGAGATAAAAGAAACAAAAGCAGAGTTACAAGTTTGTCACAAATAAAGTGAAACCTTTTACTAATATAGAAAAAGATTCTTCTTCAAATAAGCTTACGTATATACGATCTAAATTTCTGTAACGCAGTTCTAAGCAATCACAAATCCAACGTTGATACTCCTATTTCAAATCAAAATTCACAAAATAAGCTACTATTCCCAAGATCCAGAAAAGTACCATCAGGATGATAGAATTTAGCTAATCTTCTGTATGCCACCTTGATCTGTTCTTCCTCTGCATCTCGATCCAACTCTGTACTCAAAATCACACAACATAGAACCATAATCAAAAACAGTAAACACAACACAGAGGTTGTTCCAATTCGTCCGACACAAGTTACAAACATTAGTCAAAACAACAGAATCACTAATTGCCACAAGCTCCAACAACCAGATTCCCAATATTCAGCAACCAAATCGAAAGCAAAAAGTATAAGAATTAAGCTAAATCTAGGCCAACTATTGCATTAGAACATGCAGAAAGAGCAACAAACAAATGAACAATTTCCCAATTGGTAGGAGAAACATATGAAAGTTTACCGAGAGTATCGTACGGAGTTTTCTCTTCGCTCCAATTCGATGCCTTAACGAAAGTCTTCCTCGGACTCAAACGAAACCAAAGATTCGAATCTTTAGACCTAAACCAAGACGGAGATGGATTCGAAACCTGTTTTCTAAAGCCGATGCTTTGAATCGAAACCCTTACGATTGATCGACTTTGGTTTCTACTGCAACACACGATAGAAGTAAACACCGTGTGTGGTCTACAGATAGCTCGCAGATTGCTCATAACTTCAATTTCCGACGCAGGAACCAATGAATCTCGCAGACCGAGAGCCAGAAATCAATATTCATATAAATCGAATTCCCCCTCTTATTAACATGAACAAATTGCTTCCCGTCGAATATTTTGTTGATTTCCCTGAAAACTTATGAGTAAGTTCCGGTAATGAAATACTTGAAAAATCCAACCGAACACAAAAGGCTTTACTTTTCTTCAAATGATTTTCACACTTCCTCAGCAAATTACAAGAAAAAAAAACAATAGATCCCGGGAAAATATTTGTGGACGATCGTTAAGCAACAAAGCTAAACTTACAATTATACCCTTTCGCATTTTAGTCCCTGAAGAATAAACAAAGTTAATATACAACACACATGACATGATATTATGTTGCTCAGAGATACTAAACAAATTAAGAAGAAGCCTTATTTATGTGATCTCTAATATATTACAAACTTTCTACCTTCTTGTTTTACAATACCTGGAAAGATATTTTATAAAGCAAAGCAATAAAGTTCTATAGGAGAAATCACTCTACTGTACTACTACTACTACAAATGCTTTAGTAAAGATCTTTTAATATCATTCCAAGCTTGTGATGAGTCTGCTTTAAAACTTCGATTCTGTTTTCTTGTTTCAAGTTTTGATCAGATTACTTTAAGTGGGTTCTCGTGGACGAGCTGCCCAAAGAGAACTAAGAGCACGGAGCCTATGAAGATACTCTCCCAAAGCAAGTAAACCTCGAGCCGATTGTCTTGTCGTCAAGATCTTTGCCATTTGCTGCAAAGTTTGCTGCCTCAAATGATCTGCCTATTAAAACAAAAAGTAGAAATCAAACCATGCTCTTGATCATAGAAAGACACAAACGTTCCTTACTGTGTTTGACCCAATGTTTACTTACTTGATTTACAAATCCCTCTAATGCTTGAAGATTCTCTATTGCTGCAACCATGCGAGCCTGGTAATCCGTGGACTCCATAAGCGCACCAATCACTATGCTTTCAGATAAACTCTGTTGAAGCTTATCGATTCCTTGAGACAGAGCATCCTCTGCTTGTTGAGATGATTGTTTAAGGTTTCGCACTTCCAAGACTTGCTGATCGGTTAATGGCTGAAGATAAGGCATCACAACCTACAAAAAGAAATAAAACAAGAATTTCTTTTACAAAGATCGTAACATTGATATCGAATGTTGGGATTTGTTTGAAATTTTGTACGTTTAAAAGCTCTGATGGACGGAATCCTCCAATCCATTGGAAGAATCGTTCTGTGGAAGTTCGCCACATGCCCGATATCAAGTAGAAAACATCAGCTTTTGCTGCATTAGATTTCATACGAAAGAGATTTGCGTAATGGCTTAAGCAACTCTCTACTAGCATCCCGAGTTCTATGTCGCTTATATGAGCTTGAAGAGCTGTTCGGATCTCACTAACTCTTATGCTTTGTTCCTCAAGCCAATGTGAATATTCCATCTCAAAAGAAGCAATCCATGTGTTAATGCTACCAGATGGTCCTAAGTAGTAGCTAGAGTTTGACCCGTTCCGTACGCATAAACCCTTTTCAGAAATCAAACTAGATTGAGTCAATTATTGAATTCAATAAAAGAAAACAGAAATATTTTTCAAACCAAATTTTCAGCTAGCTCACTTGCTGCTTAGCCTTTCCGAGTTCTTGCTCTAACTGTGATAACTTTAACCTGCTTTCTTCTAACTGCTGAACATAAGCCTAAAGAAACAACACAAAGACTTATTAGTAAGTTAACTATATGTTACTCAGTACACTAAAATGACTACGATACCTTCTTTCTTAAACGACTTTTACGAGCAGCTTCTCGATTTTGCTCTAATCGCCGTTTCGTCTAATAGCATATGAAGTAAATATATCAATCCATGCCAACAAAACCCGCCATTTTTAATGGCTTTTTATGCAATTTCTACACACAGTACTAGATGAAGAAAAACATAGTTAAGTAGCTTTGTTTGTTCTAAAACCTTATCATGATTCCTGCCGTCATCATCCTGATGATCATTACTAGAAGGTTCTGCTTCAATCTGGTTGTACGAAGAAGTGTAATTCGCCTGCTCGTAATTTATACATTCAGCAAAGCAAAGTAACATCTTTTCAGAATCTATAAATCTGAACAGAAAAAAAAATACTTAACCTTGAGGTTGTGATCATCAATTCTAGTATCCACTTGAATAAGTGAGGAAGAAGCAGTATTTGGACTATGATCAATTATATCGGATTTGAAAACATTTCCCCAACCAACAATTTGTTGAAATGGCTCATAGATTCCCATGTCTCTTAAGGATGCAAGTTGAGTTGGAGAAGAAGAACTCATCATCTCTCTTTGATCTACATATATCATCCAATTATATCCATAACCAGAAAACAAAGGAGTAAGAAAGAAAAAAAAAACTGTGAAATGTTTTGCCTCACCTTAAATTATAGATCCAATAGCTTGCTCGAATAAATTTATATTACTTCACTGTACAAACCACAAACAGAACAGATTCTTGGTCATTTCGATTTGTTTAAACGTATAAAGATTGGACCTTTAATAAAAAAAGGAGAAAACACAAATTCTCCACAAAGATCCAACCTTTCAAGGGTGAAAAACAGAGGGTTAGGGAAAATAAGAATAGAAAAAAAGTTAACGCACCTTAATTGAGAAGCAGATAGATTCATGATGAAGTTGAAAGATGAAAGAGTTCAAAATTTCATTTGAAACGCAATTCTTGGTAATCTATAAGATCAAACAGAGATATTTTTCATTCAGACCACAGAAAATCAAATGGTACGAGAAGTCTTACGAGTACCTTTGGACACTTAGAGTCAAAATAAACTTAAAAGGTCAAGAGTTCCCATCATAGAAAGAGAAGTTTATTTTTGTTTGGGGACCTTTCTCTGTCCTTTATTTGTGTCCAGCACCATTAGAATAATAATCGAGTTAAAAGAGATAAATTAATTTAATAAAGAAGAAGAATAATAGTAACTAATTTAAAGTAACCAAAACATTGGGGGAAAAGAAAGAGAGATTCAATTCAGTTTTTCTCACAAAGCCGAAGGTGACCTTATCGTGCGCTTACGCACCACATGACTTCATTACCTCCGAGATCAATACTCTCCTCCGTCGACGCGTGGCCCGGTCAGTCTTTTTTTTTTTTTTAACACCACACGGTCAGTCTATTATTCGGTCCGTTCGTCAATTTATACCACATTTAGAAAGTCTCATGTTTGAAAGATTAGAAAATAATGTTGACAAAAAATAAAATAAAGATCAAATAATAATAAGTTCTTATAGTTTACAAACACACTTCCTTCTTTGAATTATTTTAAGAATTATTTTTTGAATTTTCACATGTAAAAATTCATTTTGCAATACTAAAATTAATCCTATACTTTAATTAATTAATCATTAAATAAGAAATTTTGTTAATTTAATAAGTATTCATTGATAACATGATTTTGTTTTTTTGTGAAAATATTAATTCTTCACTTTTTTGAACTATGGAATCGATTCATTATGACTTATATAAAACAAAAAACTTATTAATTTCATTAGAATTTATTTTATCATATTAAATTGATAATAAAATACTAATAGTGAAATACTTAAAATTAATCATTATAAATTAGATATTATTCCATCTATTTTATTTTAAGTGATATTTAAACATATTTTTTTTATTCATAAATAAGTGATGTTTTAAATTTTTTATATAAAATTGAATATATATTTTATTAGTTTTATTAGTTAGTATGTCAAAACCTTAAATATCATTTAAAATAAATTAGAAGGAGCAGAAGAAATCAAAATTTATTCACATCCCGAAGTATAGACAAACCGGTCAGGACCAAAGCATAAAATTTTAACCCAATTTCCACATATTCTGTATACATGTTCGTGGATCTGTAAAAGAATAAATGTCTTTCTTCCTGTAAATAAGGTTTCATATAGGTGGAACAAATATGTAACTTTGAATTATAATTTTTTTGCAACTTTGAATTTTGTTTGTCTTGGGGGGGTCCATAAGGTTTGTGCAGTGGCATCTTGATGCTTAGTCTCCTTCCCTGACTTAGTGACAAATAATTGGAGCTTTAATGGCCTACCAAACACAAAAGATAACATTTTAAAAAACTCTCTTTCATTTTTAAATTATGGATCTTGATTAGTTTGGCACCCAACTTGTGTAATAAAATCTGTGTGTTCGACAAAGACAAGCATGTCTCTTTATTTTTATTTTTTTTTATATTTTAACCTTTATTTCCTGTCTTGGTTTTACTTTAATAAAGACTCCATCTAAAAATATTTTTCAATTCATATAATAAGATAAATGTGAATCGGTGCGATGATGCGCAAACCAATGAATAAATAAAAGTGTAAGAAACTTTGTATGATCATGTCAGAAAATCGATTGGTTTCTCGGAAGATCATATACATTTTGCCTTTTGGTTTGATTCATAGGTTTATCAGAGTTTCTCTGTAATTTTATTTACTACCAAGAGCAATTTAAAAAAAATTACAGATAGATTAGCTTAATCAATAACTTAAATATATTATAATTCGTATCGTTTCATTGAATTTTCACTTAGCAACACAAATTATTATTCAAATCTTTTCACTACTATTTTAATCATTGTGAACGCTTCAAGTTATATATATCCGATTTTCATAATATAATATATTATTTTATACACTTATTAAATAATACATTTTCTAAATATTCACACATATTAAGGAAAGGTAAATACTTAACATTAAGTACATCATTTGTTAAGCTTACCAAAAAATAAAAAATACATCATTTGTTAAAACAAATTTCTAATAACTTTAAAATAATAGTAATTCAATAGAATAAAACTTTCAATCAATATTTCTTGAAGCTTACAGTTATAGAACTAAATATGCATAAAATAGAGAATGTACATATTTGAAAAACATTTTTATTTTCTTAAAAACAGGGAGTATCTCGGTTTGGATTCCCTCAGTTTTAAAAACAAAAACTAGATATAACTTTAGATATAGGAATATATATTATAGACTAGATTACATTATACTATTAGAATTTACAATAGTGTGGGTTTTGTATTTAGTTATTCAGTGCACTTCAGGTTGTCAATATATGATTTATAAATATATAGAAAAGAGCCATCATATACACAGAAAATATATAATTAAATATGCATGCAGTGCAGATATCATTGTTACGTGTTGAAGAAAAAGATAGTATAGTATGATCACAAAAGTTACGTACTCACATTTCTACTTTAATTCATCACGAAGACATCTATCTTCCACCATTTTCATTATCTTCTTTCACTCTTTTTCCTTATGACACCAAAAGTTACGCATTGTATTGCTTTTTTTTCCGTTATCTTCTCTTGTACCTTTTTTTTGTTCTCTTATTCTTTTCATTCTTCTCCAAGTACGTACGCCTCTATAAAAAATGTGTCCATCTATCAACTTTCAATTTTAAGTCGAACTGCGCATGTATCTATACAAATCTTGCAGCACAAATTGTGTTTTTGTAGCCCGTTTCAATTGAGAAATTATAATATAAGTTGGAGGAATCATTAGTTCACAATTACTACTATTTTGGAATCGAATAGGCACCTAATTAATAGTTTTGCAAAGTACTTCTTTTAATATGTTTTTGAGATTCGTATACTAGTTATGTTTAATGTTGTACTACTACGATGCATGTTTTGAAAGTACTAATTTACATGGAATCTCTTATATATGCTCCATATGGTTTGATGATTTAAACCAGACCAGAGCCATAATAGCGGTTTATGATATGAAAAGACCATAAAGCGTGAGATTTTAAAAAATTGGATTAAATAATAGATAAGTTATATATAGGTCTGGACAAAATATTCGTTAGATCCGCTCCGATTCGCTATTTGCTTTGATTCGATTCGAAAAATAAGGATATCCGTAAAATTTTGGAGCAAATCAAATATTAAAATTAAATATTCGTGAAAAAACGAAGCAAATACAAATATCATTTTTGAAAAAACCGGATATCCG
>OVAO01001248.1:0-15102 GCA_900406285.1 Biscutella auriculata
CCATCACGAGAGTGAGTTAGTCTATATTAAAGATTCTTAGACATAGGATAAGCCAAATGTAGTTTAGTAAACCAATCTAACATGAAAACCTCTACCAATATCGATTTCCCTAATCCATGAGTTGCTTTCATTTCTGAATTTTCATTTTTAATTTAGTTTGCTTAGGAGTTGTTAGTGACAGAACAAACCCCTTTTTGTGTTACCTAGACTTAGCAGAATCCATCATAAGGCTTATGAGTTAATTACCCCCGAGTTGGTTCGACAATTCGATCACTCATCTTACCCCATACTTCATTGATAAACCACTAAACCAACCAAAAATATATGTTTATCACTCACATAGTGCGATATGTCTTGCCAAGAACAACGTGTTCCACAACCGCACGAAACACATGGTTGTTCGCCTTTAGCTTCACCAGAGAAACAATAGAGAGTGGATTAATAAAGGTTTCGAAAATAAGCACAAAAATCAATCCAGAAGATATGCTAACAAAATCTATACCAATAAAGAAGCTAGAGGACGCGACGGTTTACCTGGGTTTACTCAGGGAGTAGTAGATCTTGGATTGAATCTAGGCTTTCGACATGCAGAAGTTGAAACTCCTTTAGGGAGCTGGTGGAGCTCTCTGGTGAAAGAGTCGGTAAAGATTCAGGGTTTCGAGAATCGGTGGAGCGTTCTTGTGTGTTGGTCTTCGTTTGTTTTGTCTCGGGTTTGAGTTGAAAGGTTCAGACGAACATGGGTTTTCTATTTTGGTGTAAGCAGGAAGGGTTTGTTGTTGAGGTCTTATAGCTTTAGATCGGATTAAAGTTGAATCGGAGATAGTTTTTCCGAAAATGCTTGGTATTCTCAAGTCTGAAGTGAATGAGATGCAGAGAAAGCGTGTTTGTCGGTCTCGAGATGACTTTTGTCGGAACAAAGAGTCGAGGTGGAGATTGTGAGTATCGACCCATAGTTGTTAGGTTTCGTTTGGTGTCTTGGGCCCGAGTCATCAAATGTTTGTTTGGGCCTTTGAACGACTTTTAGTTTCATCTCTCACGTCTTCAGTCATCGTCTTCGTCGAGCTTCAAATTGGTGTCGTTTTTTAAATCTGCAGCTTAATGAATAACGACAAACAAAAGCTGTTATAAGTATGATGCTTAGCACAACTAAAAGGTGTGATTTTTTTGAGGTAAACGGAATAGAGAGAGAGCGTAGTGAGATCTTATCTTGGGGTTTTTTCTTTGTTGTTAGTCTCGGGTATAAGGGTTTGTGATCGGAGAGTGAAATAGCTTGGTGAGTGAGCATTTGATCCGCGTGCTATAATCCTTGTGTAATCGTTGAGTATAAGCCCTGTGGTGGTCGATTTTGACTACTCCGAGACGTACCTAGATCACATTGATTTAGGGAACTCGTATATCTGTGTGTCGTCTCTCTTTTGCTTTGCTCGTTTTCTCTTCTTCTTCTCATACTCGGTTTCATGCAAATCAAGAAACAAACGCGTTAGATATCTTGGGTGTTGAGATCTGAAAAGAAAAGTGCTACAGTTGTTAATGATTATAGAAAGACTTTGTAAGTAGCATAAATTACAATCAATAATATGCAGGCAAATAACTCTTGGACCAAACGAGATTTTGTTATATTTGCACCTTATAAACTTTTAAACGCTGTTTATTTTTTATTTTTTGTCATGTGGGCCACCGGATAATATCATTATCTTTACATTAAACCCATCACGTGGAATATGAGTCGAACCTGTGAGGTGAAGAACGAAGACAACAAGAACTGTTTATTTTTTATCAATTATAATGGAGACTTAATTTGTAATTTTTTTTTTTTTTTGTTGACTAACATGTAATGGACGTGGGGGATACCATATTATGTATAATATTATATTGCCAATTAAAAAATAGTAGTTCTCAGTCTTGAGACCTACGAAATTAGTGAGGAATACATAAAAACCTCTACAAATCCATACAAGATTAGTTTATTAAGTAATTGACAACAAATTTCAGAATGTAATAAACTTGACCGACCATATAGCCCATAAGCCACAAGCCATATGTATATGAGTACGATATATATTAGTCCAAAACATAAATCTAGATTTCGATATAAAATATATACAGACATGTATATGGACAAAAACAAAAAGTTAAAATAATTTATCAACAACAGAGATAAAATCCAGAATCAATAAAATATGAACACGTGTCACAACCACATACTTCAAACTNATGGACAAAAACAAAAAGTTAAAATAATTTATCAACAACAGATAAAATCCAGAATCAATAAAATATGAACACGTGTCACAACCACATACTTCAAACTCCATTGTCTCATTTGTTACCTACTTGCTATATAAACTGGCTCAAAACTCCTAAACTCTTATCTTATCATTCTCTCTTTCTTTCTTTCTTTCGTTCTTGAGTAACAATGCGCATTCTCGTGATTTATATAATCTCCATTTTACTCTTAGGCCATTTTGTGTACGTGGCACGAGGAAGATATCATTACCACAAGAGACGCGGTCTCTCTGATCCTCCTCCAGCTCCAACCGCCGAATCACCTCAAGTACCCTCCGACCCGTACCCGAATCCAGACCCGAACCCAGAGCCAGCTCCAGGAGACTCGGACTCAGGATGTATCTTCGACGTGACGTCGTTTGGGGCAGTGGGTGATGGCTCGTGCGACGACACTGCAGCGTTTCGAGCAGCGTGGAAAGCAGCTTGTGCTGTTCAATCCGGTGTCGTTTTGGCTCCTGAAGGTGGCGTTTTTAAAATCACCTCTACTATTTTCTCTGGTCCATGTCAATCGGGACTCGTATTTCAGGTGACCCCACAAAATATAAATTATACTGAATTTTATAGTTATATAACTTTGAGACGTTGACAAAAAAAAAAAAAAAAAAAAAAANTGAAATAAAGTTGGATGGAGTGTTGATGCCACCGGACGGACCAGAGGAATGGCCAGAGAAAGACAGTAAAAACCAGTGGTTGGTTTTTTACCGCCTCGATGATTTCACATTTACCGGCAAAGGCACCGTCGAAGGCAACGGTCAAAAATGGTGGGATCTACCTTGCAAACCCCACCGGGTAACCTTTTATTTTCTTCCCATTACTCTATAATCTCCACATTATAGAATAGAGATTAAATGTAATATTATTTTACTATTAATTATAATTTGTGCCCGTGACAAAATATAATTCACGCGACGAGAAACCGTACTATTATTTCGGACAAAATAGAATATAAGACAAGTGTCGATTCAAATTTATTTGTTGTTTAAAATACATTATAAATATTATGTTAACCAAATGTATTTGAAATTAATATCCTAAGTATTTTATAAAATCTGACGCTAAAACAGTTGTTTGATTATTCGTACAATCTTATTTATTAAGAAAAAAAAAACTTAATTAGATAATGTGTGTTTATTATTGATTTCAGGGTCCTGACGGATCAACATCGTCCGGACCATGTGAAAGCCCGACTGTAAGTGTATCATAAAAACATAATAAAGATCATCGGTTTTAGTTTGGTTTACTGATTAAAATTTGTGTTGATGGTGTGTTTTAGATGATTAGGTTTTTCATGAGCAATAATATAGAGGTAAAAGGATTGAGAATACAAAACAGTCCGCAATTTCACATGAAATTCGATGGATGTGAAGGAGTTGTAATCAACGATATTCAGATTTCTTCTCCAAAACTCAGTCCAAACACAGATGGTATCCATCTCGGAAACACCAGATCTGTTTCCATTTACAATTCTCTCATTAGTAACGGTATTAAAAAAAATTTTAACTTATTTAATCAACAATTTAGTTAAAAATATTATTAGTAGTAATTATGTAAATCGATGATAATTGTGATTTAATTAAAACAGGAGACGATTGTATTTCTATTGGAACTGGCTGTTCAGATGTTGACATTCAAGGTGTTACTTGTGGGCCCAGTCACGGGATCAGGTTTCTCTTCTTTATTTTAAGACTTTTTTTTTTTTTTTAATATACATTTGAGGAAAAATAAAAACAAATCAACGTTATATTTATAGCAATTTAATATCTCGATTAGTTTTCACATGCGATCACGGATTTTAGCTGAATGTTTAACACTAAAAATACAGCTTTGGAACTAGTTGACAAATATATAATTTTCTGATTTGATTGAACATTTCTATACAAAGTTCCAAGAAAATACATTTTTTTTAAGTGGCTGGTATTTTTAGATTGATTTACTGTTGTAGCCTACCAAATTGAAGTTCTTTTTGTTTATTTTAATAATTAAAAAAATCAGTTGAAATGATATTTTTACTACAACATTTGTTATTGGAAAACATCAACTTTTAAAATTTTTAGATAGGATTTTCTGATTGATTATATGGAATGAATCTATCGGAACTAATGTCGTGTAAATTCATCAACTCTAATGAAGTATGCATTTGTATGTTATCTGAAAATGGTTTAATTTGCTCTACTTTGGATGCCTAACATTTTGTATTTGTTTAGTTTTTTCACCAACTTGACTTGATTTCTAAAAGCTGAAAACTCAAAAAAAAAAAATGCAGCATTGGGAGCTTAGGCGTGCACAATTCTCAAGCATGCGTTTCCAACATAACCGTCCGAAACACCGCTATTCGCGATTCTGATAATGGCCTCCGAATCAAAACATGGCAAGGCGGCACTGGATCCGTCTCCAATCTCCTATTCGAAAACATTGAGATGGAGAACGTCCTCAATTGCATCATCGTCGATCAATACTACTGTCTCTCCAAAGCTTGCCGGAACGAGACGTCGGCTGTTCGAGTCTTCGACGTGGAGTACCGTAACATCAAAGGGACTTACGACGTCAGGAGTCCGCCGATTCACTTTGCCTGTAGTGACACCGTCGCTTGCACGAATATCACGATGTCGGAGGTCGAGCTTTTACCGGAGGAAGGCGAGCTCGTAGACGATCCGTTTTGTTGGAATGCTTATGGGACTCAACAGACTTTGACCATTCCCCCGATTGATTGTTTGCTGGAAGGATCTCCGGTAGTAGAGGAGTCGAATGATTCGAATCCAGGTTGCTGATATTCCGATCAATCTGG
Organism: Biscutella auriculata; assembly: GCA_900406285.1. Lineage (NCBI taxonomy): Eukaryota > Viridiplantae > Streptophyta > Magnoliopsida > Brassicales > Brassicaceae > Biscutella > Biscutella auriculata. The sequence continues at coordinate 5,072 of OVAO01001248.1, forward strand.
ATGGTCGTTAATGCGCCACGTGGCTGGATAAGGTTACTTTTTAGATGTTTATGTGCGGGTTGGTCATCCCTTGTAAGGCCTTTTAGTTGAAGCCTTATATGTGCGATGAGATTTTTATCAAAGATACATAAATGTTCCCATTATGCCTTATTATTTTTGGTTCATTACATATTTTATTATTTCTAGAGACGTCAATTTGAACCTCAACATGCTGGTCAATCTTAAATGGATATCTAACCAATTGAATTTGGATATTTATTCGTCGATTGTTATTTTTAGAGTGATAGATTCACGACAACTTAAAAAAAATTATCATGGTTTGGGTTATTTGGGTGTGAATCAGTTTGATTCATTCCGACTTTCATAGACTCCATTTTGATTCTGACTCTGATAATGACAATTTTATTCTCGGGTTTCAACCCTCCATCGCCTGCACCAACTAATCATGCGAATCAGACTACTAGCTCTCAAGTTGAACCCACAGAACTGATTCCTGCTGATAATCCTGATGCATCTGTGTATGAAACATTCTAGATAGAGTCTTTCAACACCAATTCCCATATGGTTTCTGCTGATAATGATTATATTGCTTCACCGACCATTATTGGTGAAAATTCTGCCGATCCTCAAATTATTGGCTCTGCAACTACGACTCCTGATTCTGAGCGTACAATTTCAGCCGATGATAATCAACAATCAGATGATTTTTCAACCCAATCGATGGTCATAAGTATCCCAATACCGTGTGTAAACCGTAAGCGTAAGGCTGATTTTGGTGATGATGATCAAGCTGCTGCGAAATCATCTAATTGTGAAGTGAGAGAAGGCAGTAGTCTCAATACTGCACTGGTAAGTGGCACGGTGAGTCCGAAATCACCAACTTCCGAATGAAGACAGCCTGTTGGAACTGCCAAGGTTTGGGCAATACCTTGGTAGTTCGACGCCTAAATGAGATAATTAAAGACTATCTCCCGACATTCTTTGTCTAGCTGAGACGAAGCAACAAGATAATCACATACGGGATATTGGTTGTGTCTTAGGCTTTTCGAATCATTTTACAGTCCATCCTATAGGCTTAAGTTGAGGGCTCGTGATCTGTTGGAAGCATTATGTTAATATTTAAGTACTTTCTCATTCCCCTAACCCTGTAGACTGTTTTATCCAAAGAAATATAATATCTTTTTATTATTCTTTTGTTTATGGCTATCCTAATCATTAAGATAGACATAAATTATGGGAAAGAATCATACGAATAAGCATTTCTAGAGATGAACCTTGGCTACTAATGGGAGATTTTAATGAAATACTTGACAATTCAAAAAAAAAAAATGGCGGACCATCTAGACCAGCTTCATCATTTTCTGACTTCCGATCAATGATACGCATATGTGATTTGAAGGACACGCAACCGGTTGGAGATAAATTCTCTTGGTGCGGACAGAGACGAAAATTCTTTGTCAAATGTTGTTTAGATAGATCCATGGCAAATTCAGATTGGCATTCACAATTCCCAGCAGCGGAAAATCACTTCCTTGAATTAGGACCATCTGACCATCGCCCAATGATAACCTTCTTCGAGAGCGCAAATATGCAGAGACGAGGGACGTTCATCTATGATGCTCGTTTATCTAATACTGAAGGTTTCAAGGATTTTGTGCTGCAAGAGTGGTTAACAACTCAAGAGAAACAAACTGGTGTAATTACAAAATCATTGAGATCACGGTTAACTCACTATCGATACCGCATTATTCAATGGAAGAAGCAAAATCTGCCAAATACAGCAACACAAATCAAGGAGACTCGTCACCAATTAGATCAACCTATCTCTAATGGTCTGCCAACACAAGTGATCATTGATCTTAAAAAAGAGTTACGACAAGCTTATGAGGAAGTCTACTGGAAACGCAAAAGTAGAAACCATTGGCTCTTTGAAGCGGATTGTAACACTCGTTATTTTCATTCCGTGACTAAAGGCAAGCGAGTTCGTAATCATATTGCAGCAATCTTGGATTCTATTGGTACCATGGTAAGAGGGGACGATAGAATTGCTTGGACAACAACTAATTATTTTCAAGACCTGTATACTTCAGACATGAGTTGTCACACCAATTTTGTTGGGGTATTCGAGGGATTTCAATCCCGGATCTCTGATGAGATGAATGAGGATTTAATTCGACCGATATCTCATGAAGAAATACACTCTGCGGTTCATGCTATTAACCCGCATAAGGCCCCTGGACCTGATGGATTCACAGGGGCATTTTATCCCCAATTTTGGCATGGTTGTGAACCTACTATCATCAAAGAAGTGAAGAATTTCTTTACATCTGGAATGCTGAGCACTCACCATAATCTATGCTTAATCCCCAAAATTTCAAACCCGACGCATATGTTCGAATTTAGACCAATTGCTCTTTTCAACGTCACTTATAAGATTATTTCAAAGATTCTGGTCAATCGTTTGAAGAAACACTTGAGTGGGATTGTGTCAGAAAACCAAATAGCTTTTATTCCTGGACGCATCATCACAGATAATGTGATTGTTGCACATGAAGTCTACCATTCTCTCAGGTCAAAGAAATGTCAAATGAAGTCATATATTGCGTTAGAAACAGACATCACTAAGGCGTACGACCGCATAGAATGGAATTTCTTACAAGAAACAATGCTTCGAATGGGTTTTCATCATCAATGGATTCAATGGATAATGTTATGTGTACGAACTGTCACGTACTCGGTATTAGTTAACGGATCACCACATGGACATATTGTACCATGCAGGGGTATTCGGCAAGGAGATCCACTTTCACCGTATTTGTTTATTTTATGTGCTGAAGTCCTTTCATCAATGATGATATTAGCAGCATCTGAAAATTCCATCCAAGGCGTTAAATTAGGAATGCATAGCCCGATGATAAATCATCTTTTATTCGCTGATGACTCACTTTTCTTTTGTTGTGCCAATGTAAGGACCGCAAGAGCTATGAAGGATGTGTTGCATCGTTATGAAAGGGCATCAGGACAATCTATAAACACTCGCAAGTCTGGAATTATGTTTGGTAAACTCGTTCCACCAATCATGAAAACAAGAATTCGTAACATACTAGACATCCACAACGACGACGGTGAAGGAAAGTATCTCGGGGTCCCTGAATTTATTGGTCTGAGAAAACGAGAAACATTCCAATATATTTTAGACAAAGTTAAAGATCATACACAAGGATGGAGCAAAAAGTTCTTGTCTCCAGGTGAAAAAGAGATCATGTTGATAGCGGTAGCTGCGGCTTTACCAGTTTATACAATTAACGTTTTCAAACTTCCAAAGAGACTATGTCAAGAAATTGAAAGAGAGCTAGCAAGGTTTTGGTGGGATACAGGGCGCGGTGGACACAACAAGCATTGGTATTCTTGGCGAAGGTTGAGTATACTAAAAAATGAAGGAGGATTAGGCTTTAAGGACTTCGAGAATTTCAACACTGCACTATTAGGGAAACAGATATGGCGAATTCTCCAGAATCCTACTTCACTAATGGCGAGTGTTCTTAAAGGAATCTATTTTCGTCAGAGTGACATACTTGCGGCAAAAAACAGACCTAAAAGCTCATATATCTGGAAATCTCTGTTACATGGACGCGATGAGATAATGAAGGGGTATTTATACACTATTGGAGATGGCCAAACTACAAAGCTCTGGGATGACCCTTGGCTACCACTTCAACCATCACTGCCACCTTTCCCTCAATCAGAGACCGCAAAGTCAACTTGCCCAAACTTTGTTCGATCATTGTTTAATGATAACAGTGTAGGATGAAATGAACAAAAAGTACGACAACTAATTTGTGTTTAGATTTATCTAGAGAAAAATTTACATAACAATTTTTTATTAATCTCTATTTAACTTTTATTAGATTTATTTTAATAAAATCTCTTGTTCTCAATTAAAATTATACCTATTTCAATTTAACCAAAGATTTTTAGTTTGTTCTTTAAACAGATTTTTTGAATGGCATATAATATAATTTTTGGTGATATTATTTTATATTTGTGATGCTACAATAATATTATAGAGATGTAAAATATATATAAGAAGATATAGTTATGTTTAACATAATTATTATATACTAAAACTTATATTTATATTTTTGAAATCATACTATGTATTGGATAAAATATGTGTATATTTTGTATTTTTCCATAATAGGTATGTGTTGACAAAAAATAGATATGTATAGTTTATGATAATTAAATTATATTTCGATTTATGTGTAGGTTAAATTTTTTAATATGTATGAGAAGATATAAATATGTAGAACATAAGTATCATATTACTAAAAATTATATTTAAATTATTGTAATTATACTATATATATCAGAAAAATTCTAAATTGAATATTGTAAATTTTAAAAAGAGAGGTACATTATGTATCTTGTTGAAAAGGATAAATCAAATATAAAAAAAAAACTGTTTTTTTAAAAAATCGTTTTTAAAATTATAATTATATTAAAATTTGTTTTTTAAATAATATATTATGAGAAAATATTTAATTTTCAATTAAATTTTTATATATATTTCCAGTTTTATCCTTCATGAAATTACATAGATTTCCAATTTTATCCTTAATAAATATTTTTACTTTATTCTTTAAATTATTTTTTTACAATGGCATATCATGTAATATTTTTATGATTTAAAGGTTATATTCTTGAAAGTGATTATGAAATAATACTAGAGAGTAGATTTTTACCCGCGTTATACGCGGGATTATATTTTTATTTATTTTGTTTTTATTTATTATATTAAATTTATGTGATGATAATTTAAATAAATGATAATTGTCTATAGAAATGTTTTGAATCTATTTTGAAAATCTCGATTTAATTTGGAATTATCTATATATAAATAGAGTTTTAAATAGTTTATTTAAAGCTTAAAAAAATCTAAAGAAATAATTTTGTAATAAAATTTAAACTATTTTTTAATAGTTGTTTTAAAAAATAGTTCGAGTTTATAGTATTCATAGTAGTTGTCGATAGTAAAATATTTGATTTGGAATATTTTTATATAAAAATAGATTTTTTATAAATTTTCTTTAGAGCGTGAAAAATATAAAGAGAATATTTGATAAAATATGATTATTTTTTATAATTGTTTTTTTTTAAATTTCGATTTTATAATATTTATAATAGTTGTCGTGATAATTTGGTATTTTAATAGAATACTTGTTTTGGACCTACACCAATAATTTTTTATGTCGTTTTCATTTCTATTGTTGAAATTTTTTTTTTAGCATTAACATATTTACTTATTTATAGTATTCATTCATGTCTTATGATTAAATAATTAGTCAATGTGAAATTTTTTCATAAATTAGGTATTATTATGATAAAATAATTTTTCAATAAGTTTTAAATTTTAAAAATATGAATATGATAACATAATGACAATAAATGTGATATGATTACACATTATATATTCTTTTCAGCTCAACTAATAATCTACTATTAACTAGAGTTTATGGTTTACTAATAAAATAATATTATTACTTATAAATAATACCTAGTTAATTTTAATTTGTTAGATGTGTATATAATTTAATTACATAATCATTGAATGAAATAGTTGTTATAATTTTTTTAGTAGATTTATTTTGTTTTAATAGAATAATACTCTTAAATCACCAAAAAAAATTAAAAATTTTGCTAAATATATTTATTTCAGTTCAACCCACAAATCAACCCAAATTTTATTTGGACCATATAATTTAGATATGAACATTTATCTCAAGATTGTTATCCGCGCAAACAGATCCGTGATAGTTTACATTTACAGGAAAAAAAAATATCCACCACAATTCAGGCCATTTGGAACCCAATTGACGCCTCTAATTATTTCTTCCAAATTTGATCTATGGATTATAACTTTATACGAAAGTTTCAAATCATGCCCGAGAGTTATTTTTTTTACATGTTTGGAAATTGGAATTAAGAATAAATTTTATTTAACATGTAAATTATGTCGGAACTCACAATTGAAAAACATATCTGACACTTGTTAAGAGATTACAATCAGCATTTTTTTCAATTAACAACAGAATCTTAAATCAGAACAGACACTCAAGATATATCACACTTGAGATGAGGAAGAAGAAAAAAAAAACTTTTAAATGTTCAACAAAAAAAGAAAAACAACTCTTTTGAATTGAAAGAACCAAATACAACGCAAGGAGAAGAAAACTGAGAATCTTACGGTAAGTGACAATCTTGGAATAAAAATAACTCAAAACGCAACAAACTCTCAAATCCACTAGCCACAAACTTTTTGGCATTGGACCAGAACCTTGAATTCTCAAGTCACCAGTCAAGACTCATCTAAACACAAACAGAAGCCTCTCCTTGTAATATCACATTGACATATATGACGAAGCAGGATTAACTTTAGACTTTAGATGAATGATTAAACAGAAGGAAACAGATAATAAACGAAACTTGACATTTACTTCTGAAGCGATCTGGGGTCCAGAGAAATGGTGCCGACTGTTAAGATTGCAGCAGACCCGGTAATCTTTAAGGGAACTGTTCCTACTTTGATAAAGTCCTTGTCATCAGAAAGAGAAGCATCAACCACTTCAGAAGGCTCTGTCTTCTGGTTTGAGCTAGAGAGGGATGGTTCAGACATGGCTTGACTCTGGTTCAGGTTAGCACTGGTTGTTGGATTAATACCAAGAGAGCTCATCTTCTTCTCAATGGAATTACTACCATCTTTTTCATCACCCAACTTTACGACGGTCTCCACATTCCCATCTGACTTTGGACGAATCTCATCAATTTGGGCAGCTGTTACAGGAGTCTTGAAGGCTTCCATGGAGATTCTCTTGTCTCTGTCAGATAAATCTGGGCTGGGTACTGGTAAAGGGCTGAAAAAGGTCCTGTAGGGCAGCCTGGTTCTCTCATCATGCATGACTCTCTGTCGGTTTTCGTAATACACAAAATCATCTAGTAAAGAAGTCCTTTCTGCATGATCTTTGAATATTTTAAGCACCTCCAAACCTTGTTTCAGCATTATCTGCAAAAGAAAAAGGTAGATTAAAAAATGTCAAAATTCCTGAATCTTTAAAACGAGTGATGCTGATAGGAAAATTCACCTCTTGTGTGTCTCGACTGTTGGTTACCGCTTTATTCTCATTGTTCTGTAATATGATGTGCCTGAAATAGCTATTGGGAACATCTTTAATGATGTGCCATTTTACAGGAAAGCTTCCGCTCCATTTGTCTTGCTGCCAAAAATCCATGTCTTTGTCAAAAGAAACTGGACCGGTCATCTCAGCCATCCCACAGAACAAACCACTGGCATTGACCTACACATTGAGGAACTACATCAGAATAAACCCAACGTATTAAAACATACAAGCTAGCATGTAAGATAAGGAAAAACTCACAGAAAAGAATAAGAATATTGGGCATTCACAAGACTTATCGGTGGCTGTTCTCTGAGCATCTTCATATGCACTCTGCAATTTCTTGTTCCCGTGCAAAGTTGATGACCAGACACTGTATTTGATGCTTTTGTGAACATCATCTTCACTATACGATTTAATCACGAAAAACTTGGCATTGTTGTAATCAATTCGGAGATCTTCTTTATTATACTGATTAGGATCAATCACAATATTTCCTTCGCTATCAGCATTGCCAGCTTTTGTTGTATAAGCTTTAACAATTAGTTGATTTCTCGATCCTTTCAATCTTCGACCTTGATTTTGTTCCCCAACTGTATCTGGACTTATATATGCATGGCCACCATACAGCTTGGGCCGAAGATTGCTATTGTTTGTTACAGTGGATGAAAACCCATTACGTCCAGGTGTAGCACTGTCTAATTGTCCAAAAGACGATACTCTGCTGCTAGAAACAATGTCAACCGGATGACCGCTAACAGAAGTTGCTCTTCCCTGCAAAGATGATTTCACAAAACCAGAGTCAAAATCAGAATGGAATATCAGGGTGTAGGTATCCCATCAACAAACCACCCATAGAATTACACAAGCGAGCATATCATAATCATTTCACTATATTGATATTCTTTCCAATTCATCAACCTTCTATTGTCAACATCCACAATATAGTAAAACAGGGAATGATTTGTACGAAAAAATTACCTTCAGAGCTTGTCCGGAGGATGGAGTAGAAACACTCTTGTCCATTTCTGGCTGTTTGGTTTGTCCAGTGTTAGGCCTTGAGTTTACTGCAGGGAGTTTTGGAGCATTCCTTTGGAGTCCACCAGTAGCCGAAGCATTTCTATGCTTGGATCCTCTCCCGTCAGATCTACCCCTATTAGCTGAACCAGTCTCTAGTAAAGAGTTTGTTGAGCTATTCGACATAACATCAGGGTGGATTGCATACGGAACAAAAGTAGGTGACAATGTAACATTCTGGTAAGGAGGAATAGAGTAAAATTGTTGGGAGCCACCAAAAGGAGAATCAACGCCTATTGAAGCACCAGGTATGTAAGGATTGAATGGATTGTATGGAGACTGTGCATATCCATAACTAGGCGTATAGTATATATAGGGAGAATTTTCATTCTGCCCACCCTGAAGAGGATAGAATGTCAACAAATATGAATAATGTCTGAGAATAAAGCAAGCAGACCGAGAATGGTACCGTGTATTGGACTTCTGAACCATCTACACCAAAAAACATCTGATGGTTCTCCCATTCACCGGGTGACTCATAACCTGAAAATTAAGAAAGTTAGGGAACTCTTCGCCTTTAGGCAAGACTCAAGAGAAAAAAATGATACCGTGAATCCAACTTATAACCTGTACAATTATAGCCATAATTGGCATTGGCATTGGCATTGACATCAACGGGGTAATACATGCCCTGGTCAACAACAAAATCAGGGGTTCCCTCGGAGGTATACATTGCTTTAACTTATCAGTAAATCTTTAGTCAATGGAGTTTCCGTAAACACCTGGAATCCACACAAAAGAAAAAGGATTAACATGAGCATTCGTGACCATTGCTTTGAAGGTAGAAGCTCAAACTAAGAAAAGTGGATTCATCAACTTAACGTCACAACTACCATACAGCACAGCTAACAAATTAGCTCAGAAAAATCAAAATCAGAGATTCTTGTGCATTACAAAACAAAGTAGAATTCAACATATTTCAAATAATGGATGGAAACCTAATCCTATAAAAAAGAAACCCAAAAAATCTTTACAAAATATACATCACGAGACAAAAAGATGTTCGTTCCTTATGATACCATATCAGATCCTAAAAGAAAGAAAAAACATGAAAGATGAAGCTAATAGCTCGAAAAAATTGTTGAGTAGCAGTAGCAGAAATTGAGTTTATCAGGGTACCAGGAATTTTTTTTTTTGTTAAAGAGGGTACCAGAAATTTGGCCACGACATGCTTTTTAGCCTATGAAGTTCTTAGAATCAAGAAGAAGGAAAACGGCTAATTCAAAGTGAGATATATAGAAGCTTAATATGAAAAGATGGGGCTCAGTTGAAAAAAAAAAAAAAAAAANACTCTGCAGAATCGGAACCCTAACCCTAGAATGAGAGAGGGAGAAGGAGACTCGACGAAATTTTGATAAATTAGAAAATGAAAAGAGAAAAAGAAAACCAGAAGACGCGCAAAGCCAGATTCCCTTACCTTTGATGAAAATACGCTGCGTTTTCGACGAGTGAATCGTCTCTTTAAAAGTCGATATTACCCTTGCGATGACCAAAACTAAAGTAATAAATAAAGAATATTTTGTCTAGTATAGCACCTTTTAGAAACAAATTGTCTAGTATAATCATTGCACATGAAGTTTATCATTCTCTAAAGGGGTAACGATCTATTTCCCCCTCCACTATACCTATATAACATCAGTTCCACCTAAAGTTTAGACCTCTTATTATTTTTCTCTAAATTGAAAGTTCAATATCAATTTCCACATCATTTGAAAGTTAAATACGTATTTATCCATAAAATAAAAGTTACAGTGCTAATTATCCAAAATCCGGATTACT
>OVAO01001249.1:0-15835 GCA_900406285.1 Biscutella auriculata
AGTCAAGACGAACTATTCGGAATCAAGATTGGGAACATGCAGAAAAGACTAGACTCCACATAGCTCTTTTGGAGAATGCAAATTTCTAGGAGATTACCTCGCTTGATCTGCAACATGGAGACAATCCCAATCTGGAAAAGCCAAAGGTCGAGAGTGATTGGAGCGAATNAAGGTCGAGAGTGATTGGAGCGAATGGAAAGCACCTAAACTCGAGCTCTATACCCTCCTCAAGGGGCTCAGGTACGTTTTCTTAGGAACAAACTCTACATATCCAGTAATTGTTAATGATGCGCTAAGCGATAATGAATTTGACTGCCTGGTTAGAGAACTAAGACGTTTTAGGAAAGCTATTGGCTATTCTTTGGACGACATCAAGGGTATATCCCCTTCATTATGCATGCACATAATACATTTAGAGAATGAGTCCATGTCCTCAATTGAGCATCAAAGAAGATTAAATTCTAATTTGAAAGACGTAGTTAAAAAGGAAATCTTAAAACTCCTGGATGCTGGAATTATTTACCCAATCTCGGACAGCAACTGGATCTCTCCAGTGCATGTTGTTCCGAAGAAAGGTGGGATCACCGTTATTAAAAATGATAACAACGAGCTGATCCCCACCAAAACAATAACTGGTCATAGAATGTGCATAGACTATAGGAAACTGAAATCCGCAACAAGAAAAGAACACTTTCCCCTCCCCTTTATAGACCAAATGTTAGAAATATTGTCATACCACCCGTATTATTGTTTCCCTGGATGGATACTTTGGGTTTTTCCAAATTCCCATCCACCCGTACGACCAAGGAAAAACAACCTTCAATGCCCTTATGGTACCTTTGCATATCGAAGGATGCCATTCGGGTTATGTAATGCACCAACGGAGTTGGGTTCTCCCAAAACTCGAGACGTCTCGCTACTGAAAGCGGGGTAGGATCAAACTCAGTTCAGTCCCTTCGAACTCCTAGACACGCTTCACTAGTTCAATCGAACCTTGTAATGGTCAAATGGAACTCAACTTGATGAGCTCGTGCATCCGTTTCTCTACCGTTCTGAGCGAATACAACATCTCTAGAGTACGTGATCCATTAGTTTTCTCCAAGTTGGGCGAACATATCGACCTTCTCAATACCTATCAATTTCTCAATAACCGCATTACTTCCCCTCGAAGTGTTAGGTTTACCTAGAGGAACTTCTGGTGGTGCTCTTATGGATGAGGCAAGTTGAGCAACTTGGGTGTCAAGAGCCTTTAAATGAGCTTGAGCTGGGTTGTGGTGGTAGTCACATGATTGGTGAGGGTAGCGACCGTTGTATTAGTGTGAGTTTGAGAAGAAGTCATTTGTTGCATCATTTATTTGAGGTCGTCAAATTTCCAGAGGATGAAGGAAGAGCACATGCTTGTTGCTGGAAAGCTAGTTGGTTCCCTCCATAGTTGATGAACATACCCTTTTTGTAAGCTCCATTATTGTTAGGGATCTGTTTGGATTGAAACCACCATTGTTCTGTTGTTGGCCCATATATTGTTGCTAAGTATTCTGTCCAAAATTCCTTACATCATTAGCAAACATTTTCCTCTGAACTTATTGTTACCTTGCTTGTTGTTCTAAGGTAGGTAGTACATATCATGAAGGTTCTCCACGTTGGTGCTTATGTAGGAGAGGTTTGAGGATTTAATGATATAAGAATGACAAGCCTCAAGGCTGGAGCTAAAAGAGGCATTTTTGGACAAGCTTAACCCAAAGCTTGCATGTGGATTTAAGTCGTAGGTGAAGACTATTTTGGAGAGACTTGAAGATTATTTGCAACATTCAAGTTAGAGCCTTGGAGCCCATTTCAGAGATCACCTTAAAGGAGTCCATATTAGCACTCTTTTTCCTAGGTTCGGTTTTATCCCAAAGGGTTTCCGAACCGGGTTTTAATGAGGTTAAGATGGGCACATCATCACCTAAGTGTGAATCCTCCGAAGAAGAGAATCGTTTTTATCAAGACGGTTCCACAAGAGGAAGAATAACCCAACATGTGCACAACGCCTAAACCGATGCTTTTAGAGCCAAACCAAGACCCGGAGAGAATTCTCCTTCCTTTATGCACGTTTTTTGCTTCTAATTTTAGGTTTTCGTAGCTTCATTCCTCTCACTTACTATATAAAAGTATTTTGTAAGCAAACTTGGCCACTTTAGCTTTTATTTTAATTAAAAAGGAATCTTTTTCCATGGAAGCTCAAATCCTAAACGTGTGTCATATTCTTTAGAACCCTCTTAGTGTGTAATATCTAAGAGTTCTTCTTGGTATATCAAAGGACTTCCACCTCCTTTGTTGTCCAATCCGTTCCACCTTTCATCATCTCCATTTAACAATCACTTTCACCTCCATTTTCAAATATTGGCCATTTCTCCACCTTTCTAATTTTTGTCGGGTCATCAGCTACAACACCCCTTATTTCATCCATAGAAGAACCCCAAGAAGTCTCACTGCCATTGGGGCTCCACAACAGTAAGATCCAAGTTTGGATCTTTTAGTCTCTCCATGGCTAAAGGATAGATCTTTTCAAGTTCGTCCATTCATGAAGGAGGTTATGTCAACTGATATCAGAGCCACTTGAATGTTATCCACGTCGAAAATCAGGGAGTTTCTTCTTCTTTTGCTTAAAGTTTTCTTCTTTTTAGTTTTAGCTTGATTTTGCTTTTAGATCAAAATGAAAACCACAAAAGATTTCACCTTTTGTTTTCTTTTATTATGTTTAGTGTGTTTATAGCTTTGTTTAGATTGTTTGCTTGCTTCATAAATAAAAAAAACCAAAAAAAAACTTCACCTTTTTAGTTTTTACAAGTTTTTTGTTCTTAGGTTTTCAAGATCTTTAAGATCCGAATCGTTCTGAACTTTTTCGTGATTAAAGTTTCAATCTTTCTTAAAAGTTTTCAACCTTTTTGGTTCTTAAGTTTGTATTTCAAAGTTGTCAACTTTACCTGAAGAAAAAATTGCATAAATCTTGATATAGTTGTTTGATATTTCTACTGTGTGTTAATGGAATCCAAAGTCTATTTTTTGTCTTATTTTGGCTTTATCTACCAAGTTGAAGTAGGAACTCTTGAGAGAAAACGAGTGGAAAAAGGAGATTTTTGTAAATTTTGGTCCTATGTACAGCCTGGCCGCGGTACGTGGCAGTACGACCCGGCCGTCGACCACACTCGCCCGCGCACGACACGCGTGTGCCCACTCTCGCCCGCTAGGACTACCCGTATTTTCTATCGACCCACGGCAACATTCTATCGACCCACGACAACATTATGTTGACCCACGTACCAGTCCGTACCAGCTCGTTCAATTTTACCCCAAATCATCCCGGAGCACCTATGGATCAAAATAAATGATTAATGATGCTAAGAATGACTCATACTCAATGTCAAAGCTCAAAGACAATCTCACTCCTAAACAACAACGTTCCCTTGAATATTTTGGATCGAAAGTTTGATAAGTACATTGAGGCAGTCAAGCAAGATCTAGTTCGTCATCCAAAGGTTATGAGCAAAAGAGAGAAGGAACAAAGTTCCAAAGAGATTGTTTCTCAATGGTTCATTTCACTCCAAGATTTGAACAAGAATGGGGATGAGAAATAAGTAGCTACCAAGCAAGACCGATTGAACAAACCGCATATCAAGCCTAAACATTCAGTTATCCCTAAAAATCAAATGTACCTATTGATTGTGCTAATATTTGACCTGATCGCATCTCCACTGCGATGAGAAATAAGTGTGCTTTAGGTCTTGAAAAGAAGGAGGAAACTATCTTGGAGCCTCTTGTCCAAGCGATTGAGTTGGAAGAAGAAAAAAACACCTAAGGAGAAGAGTTTGGCCACGACCTCTACTTTACTAGAAGTACTTCTTCACTTGGAGTCATTTGAGCTCGGTTCTTACCTTACTAGAATCCCGAACCAACCCTAGTGTATCATGAGTTGGTCATTAATGGACCTCTCCTCACGTGGAAGGCCCCACTCTCCCATGAGGTGGCTCGGAGATTCACCATTTCTCTTAAAAGGCCATAATAGGGTGGAACTTTGTGACATTGACTCACATCCTTATCAAGAGGAAATATGAGATGTTGAGGACCAAGATCGTTTGATCACACCGAGCAAAGGATCTAAGTTAGATCAATCTGAACACTTGGTTATTTCTAAATCTAAACTCCTTAATCATGTTTGTACTAATGTTAGGACATGAAGAAGGAGAAGGAGCATGTAAGAGAAGTATGTGAATAATTGATGAAGAATCCAAGCACTCGAAGTGCACCGTGGATGTTATGAGTTCCATACCGAAGCCACTCAACCATGGAGCTAAGACTTGTGCCATACATTCACGCCTCATTCCCTATGATATCATCTTGGCCCAATCTAAGTTTTTGCCTCTTTTGAAGTTATCACCGCATCTACACACCCTTGGGTTCCTCGTGGCTCAAGAAGAGTACTCATTGGCACAACCACCACAAGCCCCTTCTTGGTTCCTTAACACCGCCACCTTTTGATCCCACCTTCCTCATGGGTTGATTCACATAATCCACAACACGGCTAAGTCCACTCTCTCCCTTATCTTAGTCAAATTGAACTTAGCTAATGGTATCTACTATATTGACTTGGGATTGATGTTGATGAATTCATACTTTAGACTATATTCTTTTGCTTATGACCTTGTTGCATTTGTAGGTCAAGAAGAATGCTTAGTAGTGCAATATGCCATGCAACCATGGATAGATGTCAATCACTCTTTGGAGCCTAAACCGCTCTTTTACGGCCTAATGAACTCCACTCCGACCCGGAGCATATAGAGGCCTTCCCTGATGGACCTTCTTTCACTTGGAAGGCTCCAAATCTCTCCTTGGTCGCCCGGACACTTACTATCACCTTCCGTAGACCGTCATGAAGCTGCTTGCCCGTGCCATGTGCCCACGAACCGCCCAAGGAGAGATCATTTTGGCACATCACCTGGTCCTACCTCTCTTGGAGTTATCACCGCGCATGAACACCCTTCGAACCTCCACGGTTCAAGAAGAGACGCCCTAGCACAACCTCAACCAACACCTCCTTGGATCATCAGGATCGCCACCTTGAAATGTCATCTCCTTCATGGGTTGATTTGTGACATCACCCATGTGGCTAAGCCATTTATTTCCTTACTCTTAGTCAATTTATGCTTGGTTTAGGTCTTTGATGATATTGTTGACTTGTGAATGAGAATGTTGCAATCTTTTGTTTGGGAACCCGGAATTCATTGTAATATCATGTCATTAGGGTTTGGTTCCTTTGTCATGTAGGTAAAGCAGATTTGAGGACAAATCTTTTTCAAGAAGGAGGGGATGATATAAGATTGACAAGCCTCAAGCTTGGAGCTAGAAGAGGCATTTTGGACAAGCTTAACTCGAAGTTTGCACATGGAGTTAAACCACACATGAAGACTGTTTTGGAGAGACTTGAAGATCATTTGCAACACTTGGAGATTATTGGACATCATTCAAGTCATAGCCTTGGAGCTCAAGTCATGGATCACCTTAGAGCTGTCCAAATTAGCACTCTTTTTCCTAGGTTAGGTTTTATCCCAAAGGGTTTTCCAAACCGTGTTTTAATGAGGCTATGATGGACACATAATTACATATGTAACAGTTGAAAGGGTCTGGTCTTGAATCAATTCGATCGAAACAGGTGTGTTCGATCGAACCCAACCTTACTTCTTTAGTCGATCCTCGTTTTGTGGATCTAGCTTAACAGTCTTGGTCGGAGTGGAGGTTCGATCAAAATCCATGTGGTTCAATCAAAATCCATGTGGTTCTATCGAACTCAAGCTTCGACGGATCCGAGTTTACGAATCTTCGTATGATTACGTCCAAAAGATTTCTTTCTTCAAATGTCTACTCTAGTCCTGTAAAATCCTAAAAAGAGACAAATCAAAAGCTCCAAAAGCACGTCAATAACTCGTTAGAGGGTTCATAAGCATGCCAAAAGACAAGTTATAATAACCTAAAATCAGGACATATAATTCCCCAAACTTGAACATTTCATTGTCCTCAAGTAAAGACAATCAAAAGCCCAAGGGGAAATTGTAGGGACTCCTCTCTCTTTAGCTGAATAAAAGCTAGACTAAACTTGTAAACCACATAGAGACTAAACATGTTAACAAATTGTCTCGAGATCCCCACGATGATCGCCCAAGCTTGTCCATACCCTGAACTTCAACTGAGAAGACTTTGCATTCAAGTTAGTTAACTCACTACATTCATTAAATATTGGCGTGAGTTACTCATCAAATATTCTTTCAATTAAGGAAAATAGGACTAGGTGATAATGTAAGGAGACTATTTGATGGTGAGGTTAAAGTTTTTGGGGTTCTCAATCAAAAGCTTTCAAAGAGTCATATCATTATGCAAAATCATGAGAGAACGAGTAAATAAGGATCTTGACCTAACATACTATCTAGCAGTAGAAATCAAGTACCCATCCCGGATTGAAATCAATTTCCGAATTAAGCATAAAACCTAAACGAGTGATCTTAATTTTCTCTCCTCGTTTATCTTTATCTCCTCCTCTTTTATTTATGTATTTTTATGGGGAAGTTCGATTGATCCTTTGTTGGATCGATCAAACTTTCTGGTTACGTCTCAAGTGTTCTATCGAACCAGATCTTGTTCGAACGAACTTAAATTTTTCCTGAGTGATAATTTTCAAACGATCACAAGAAATGACAAACAATCTTCATCCTCGTTTTTCTAGTCTAAAATACTAAATCATGGATCTAAAAACTACTCAATGTTATATTTGCTATGACTAAAACGAAAATAGACAAGCATGGCAAACAAAACATCATGATAATCATATAACGAGCTAGGATCATGTAGCAGGATCAAGTTAACTCAAACTTTCTCTATAAATTTTTCACATGGATGAACACCAAATGACACGATAGATAGAACATAAATGTGGAGCTTGAAAGGAGAGTAGTTATAGGAAGGGTTACCAAACCAAATAGGTGTTTGGCCACTCAAGATAGGAAAGAATAGTAAATAGGAGAACAAACCTTGAGTGTAGTCTACTTCTCTTTCCTGGTATAAAATTCCCTAATAAGAAACATTAAAATTAGATTAGGTTCCAAGTTGATTGAGTTAAGGTCATATCCAAAAAAGCTCCAACAAGAGTCGGTTTTATGGGATGGAGTTTGGTCATGTGGTTCTCCAGTATCCCTACACTAAAAAATATCCAACAAAAATGGTACTAGACAATCAATTATCATAAAGGTCAATCATCATAAAAAACATCATAATTTTGAAAATCCATGAGAGTTATAATAGTACAAAAATTCCCTGACTTAGTGACATGACATGAAAAACCAAAAAAAGCAAGAAAGTAAATATGGTTGATGGGACACTCCCCCAACTTACTTCATAGTCTCCAGTGTGAGAATAAACCAAGAAGAACGATTCATCAACAAAACATAAGCAAATAGAAGAAAAGTGAAAAATAATATTGTGAGTTTCATGATTATTTAGGGAAATCTAGGCAAGGCGGTGATCTTCTGGGTGATCTTAGATTTGTTAGGACACATGGAACATGGCCGGAGCCAGTATCGATCAAACTTCTTGTGGATTTCAAGTCAAAAAGGCTGACTTTTCTTGAACTGGATCGGTCAGGCCTGACCGATGCCATATGATCGATCATGTTTGGACATGCATCAGTCAGTCGTGACCGATATAACTGGCCAACACTTTTCTTTGCTTCATATTCTTTCATGTATCGGTTAGGAGAGACTGATACTTCTAACCCATCTAGCTGCTTTCTTCAATTCGTCTTGCATCGGTCATGAGTGATCGATACTTCTGACCGATATAACTCTTCAAGGTCTTTTTTCTTAGTGGCGGTTATCTTGGGCCAACATCAAGGGTCGATGTTGCTCCTTTCTCCTGTTCTGATTTGTGTCGATTTTCCTAGACCGATGCGAGTGGTCTATATCACTCTTTTCTCCGCGTTTAACTATGTTTTTTGCTGAAGTCCTCATCTCACACCTGAAATATGAAATGCAATGCAAATGCAACCTAAATTGACCTAAATGCATCCTAACTAAGAAGAAATGGATACAAAAAACGGATCAAAGATGGCTAAAAACACTACCTAACAACTCCCCCAAACTTAACATTTGCTTGTCTTCAAGCAAGACAATGTTTGGTTTTGATAACAGGCAGAGATCTCAGATATGTGGGTTGTAAGTGAGGCGCCAAGTAAGAAATCCTAGACAAAGCATGATTCATGTGACCCACAACTAAAAACTTCAATCACTCAAGCATCTAACACAACCGAAAATCGAACACTATCACAAGGCTCAATGATGAATTTTAAGGAAGGTCATTATCTCAATCGATAGGCTATTGATCTAAATCCTTACTCTCAACTCTTTCAGAACATTCGGGTTTCTAGCGGCTTTAGGTTCCTTTCCCTTCTCTATTCTTTATTGCATAAAAATGGCAGTTTGGCCTTATTCTTGTTCTTTTCTTTTTTTGTTTGGTAATCTCATAGCAGGTGGATCGAACACGGAGTTATTTAGTACCCATTGTCTGTCTCCTTACCACTAAACCATATCTTTTCGTAGCAAGTGGATCGAACGCGGAGTTATTTTTTACCCCTTGCCCGCCTCCTTACCACTAAACTACATTTTATTCGCATACCTAGGAAACCTAATCGGGTACTTCGGGAACGGTATGAAGCCTATTTACAAGGGTCCTAATGGTTAGAGCCAATTTCAGCGCCTAGGTAAACGAATAGGAAGGAGTACCTAACATGTTTCAGGTATATTGTGTTTTCCTCTAGGCATACTCGCTAAAACTTACTTAACAAGGCAAATCAAACACAGAGGAACTCTTATCATCATAAGTCTCTTATTCAAATGAATTAGACTCAATCCTAAAAGAATGCATAATTTTTTAGGTTTTTTTCTTTTTGGTTTTTTTATCAAAACATAAATATTCATAATGCATATGAGACTCGATAAAACAAAATAAAAACGATATTAGCTAGAAGGTTGTTCCTCCCCCAAACACAAATTACACATTCTTTGTGTAAATCCAAGCAAGGAGGGGAAACCAAAAATAAAATGAAATAAAAGAAATGAAAGTGCATATCTACAAGGGTGAGAAAGGTACCTAATAATAGTAAGCATCAAAGTCGAATTCCCCATTGGATGAGAAGGTAGGAGACTCGTTGTTTGACTTCTTCTTGCGTGGTGGCAGGATTTCCCGCCTTGGTTTGTGATTCACGTACTCGGAATTGCAAGGAGGATCGTTATAATAGCTCTTGCTGCTAGTGGAGGACTACCAGCGCGTAGTAGAAGAGTATCGGCGCGCGGAAGAAAAATAAAGATAAGCTTCACCTCTTTGGTTAGTTTCTTGGCCTGCTCAATTAACTTCCTTATCACATGGTCATGGAACTTGCATCAACGAGTCAGTCTTTGGTTATCCATGTATAAATCTCTTACCACACTAGGTTGCATTGGCGAAGATGGGTTCTCGTTGCAATATCTAGCTCTCCCATAAATGGGAGGAGGAGGCGCTTGTATTGGCTCGTCATCAGGGAACCCATCAGGTCCAGGTTGCTCAGCTCCCAACGCCTCCAAAGGATATGGACCGAGGGGGTCATAAAGTGATTCTTGTGGAGGTGGAAGGTAATGTTTCCAGAGAAGTGAGGTTGGTAAAAGACAGATTTGGTAGAAGTATTGTTGCCTTCCCTACATCAATTGTTGTGAACTGGTAGGCAAAGTACCATGCTGCTTGCCCGCGCGCATATAATTGTATCAACTCAAATACTCTAGGTCTATGTAGGTTGGTTTGAATGCAATGTCATTGGTCATATCAACCTTGGCAGCCAGAATGATCGGGGTTATCCAACCCCTTCATATGTAGTTATTTTACCAGTTTTTAACTCGGTTTTATTCGTGTTTTATTAGTTTGTGATACATTTAGAGTCCCTTTGATTGCATTTTGCATACATATGATATTTCAGGTGCGGAGTTGGAATCATGCTAGGATTGGACCAAAAGGAGTGATCAAGGAGCAAATCAGCCTAAGTCTTAGAAACTTGGAAAGCATAACGGTCAACCAGACCGATGCCCTTCACCGGTGCAATGCGCGAAGACCCGACGGATGGACACGTCGGTCTACACTACCGGTCAGGTCTAGTGACTAGTCCAAATGGGCACAACATACTGGAAGACACGTAACGGCCAAGGCATCAGTCACACCTGGTAACCGGTACACTTCCCAGATCTCAGACGGTGAGAGCACACCGGCAAGGTACTAGTCATTTTGACCGGTACCAGGCCCTGATTTTTTTGAGTTTTTGTCTTTTTACTTGTTATTTTTTGGCTTACTATATAAAGAGAGTTCAAGCACTAAAACCCTAAGCAATTTTTATTCACGTTTTTGTTTAAGTCTCAAAGCAGTTTTCTCTGATTTTAGAGCTCTAGATCTTAGATTTCTTGCTCTCTTTCAATTGGTATTTGCCTTTTTAATTATGTTTTTTATTTCTGTTTATTGATTGCTTGTTTTTTACCTTTCTAAACCTTAATCCTCATCGCAAAACATGTCTAAAAACTCTCTAAGTGTTCTAGATAAGGATTGTGAGTAGTTCCATATAACTTATGGATTAGGGTTAGAAATGGGTTTCTTTGATTGCTACCATGGTTTAGGACTGATAGATCTAATGTCTTCTTCAATTTCATAATCTTAATGTTAGAATAGGAGTAGCTAACCTAGACTAGATCTTAGCAATTTCATCACCCGAAAGGTCTTTGATGAAATTCTTGAATCATGAAATTTATTGTTTATTCATTCTATTCAAGGGATTGTTTTAGGATTGATAGATTGTTGCATGGATTGTGTTTAATGATTTTCGATTATGTTTTCTTTCAAGGGATTGTTTAAAAGTATGATTAAGAAAGAGTTTCTGTCACGGGAGTGAATTAATTTACAAAAGGAATTCCTAGACATAAGACAACCTTGATTATGTGAATTGAACTATCTGCTAGCATGAAAAGAACTGTCCATTTTGATTGCCCTAGACTATAAGTTATATTTTATTTCTGAATTTTTATCCATTGCCATCGATTTCTAGGATTGTTTAATAATAGAACAACCCCTAACCATTAAAACCTAGACTTAGGAAACCTATTAGAACTAGCGTGTTTATTTCCCCAAAGATTGGTTCGACAAAACACCCACCACCAGACCACTATACTACATCACAAAACCTCACCAAAATCCAATTTATCAATTGGCACCGTTGGCAAATCAAGGATTATAATAGACAATAGTTCTATTGCTAGGGACTAGGTTCTTTTATTTTTATTTTTAGTTTACTTTCTGTTCAATTTATTTCTTTATGTTTCAGGTGCATGACCACTAGATCTAAAGGAACAAGTAATCTCTTACAAATTCTTGAAGATATTTCTGCTCTTGAACGCCATAACAGAAGAATAAGAAGACGAAATGGCTGACAACAACAGTCTAATCAGCTAAATCATCAACAACAAGACGAAATGGCTGAAAATCAGGACAACAACAACAATCAGAACGAGAATCAGGATGAGAATCCGATTCGTGGGTGAAATGTGCAGCAACCCCCCCCCCCCCNGACGAACGAGCCGAGAGTGCAGGATATTATGAATCAAATTCGACCACCACCACTTGGGCCGAACAATATCGAGATCAGACCAAGTATTCTCAACATGATCATGGCTTGATCATTCCATGGATTGCGATCCAACGACCCACTGGGAGCATCTCGACTACTTTGATAGGGTTTGTGGTACAGTTCAGATAAACGGTGTCAGTGAGGACGCCTACAAGCTCATACTATACCCTTTCTATTTGGAAGGAGAAGCTGTGAATTGGAGAGAAGAGTTTGCCACATAATTTGATTCAGACTTGGGCAAACTCCAAGAAGGCTTTCCTGACTGAATTCTACTCACCATCTCAGACAGCAAAATTCAGAAATGCAATTGCAACATTTGTTCAGAAAAACATGGAATCTTTCGTTGAAGCTTGGGCCAGGTTCAAGAGGTACATACTACAGTGTCCTCATCACATATTCACTCTAAAGGGTCTCTTAAACACCTTTTGTGGAGGAACTTTGAGGGAATATCAGGCAATGATGCACATTGCTAGTCTAGGTAGATTCTTTGAAAAATGTTATGAAGAAGGTCTAATTTTGATTGAGAAGCTAGCATAGAGTAATGCTCTCCATGGAGGATATTTTGATCGATCTCTGCCAAGGAATGATGGTCCTGGTGATTCAAGTGACAAGGCTGATCTCAAAGCTTTGAAGGAGAAGCTAGACTGAGTTCTACAAACCTAAAAGAGGCCTGTAATGTGGTTGGACAAATTGAGGATTGTTTTGAGGATCTTCAGCTTAAAGAGGTCAACTACGTGGGTAACCAGGGGTACCAAAACCAGTACACAAACTATAACCCCAACCCCAACCTATCCTATAGAAGCAAAAATGTCGCAAACCCCCAAGATCAGGTATACCCAGCGCAAAAAACCTTTCAACCTCAACAGAACTTCCAAAATAAAGATTAATTTTCGGAACCAGTATGGTCAGAAATCATAGTATTCTCCACGCCCACCAAGTTTCCAGCAAACACTTGTTGTACCTACTGTTCATGATCAGACCATTTCGTTGCTTAGACAATTGCTAGAGTGCTATAACAAGTATGTAGTTGAGCTTTCCAATTTAAAGAGAGAGATCAACTCAAAGGTTTATAACATGTACCGCAAGCTGACTAGTATGGTCGACTTAATTTTGACACATATGCATACATTGGACATTCATATAGCTCAAGTTGCAGCCTCATCTAGGCGACAATTTGTACAGCTCCCAGGTAAATCTGAGATCCCTTCTCATGATTATGTGAATTTTGTAACCACTATAGTTCTCATCGAGGATAATGAGAAGCTAAGTGGGGGGGGGGGGNGCTTAAAAAAACCTCAGGCTATTGAGTATGTCGCCCCTTATGTGCCTAAAACTCCTTTTCCGGTTGTTTCTATGAGGCGCAAAAGGAGAGGTTTATTAAGGATCTGAAAGCATTAAGGGAACAGATGCTAGTGATTGAGAAGATTTTGGTTAATCCCAAGGTTCAGCAAATGACCAAGGACGCTGCAATGAAAAAGATAGAGGTCGTCGAGCAGCTCAAGAGAGACTTTCTACTAGAGGTCTCGACCCCTCTCAGACCTAAGATCAATCTTGCTAAAAAGGCAGATCCAGGGAGTTTTCTGATCCCTTGTTCTTTAAATGAAACTGAATTCGATGACTACCTGTTGGATTTAGGTGCTAGTGTGAACGTCATGCCTTTGACTATTGCTGATAGACTTGGATATTCTCATTTTGTACCTTGTAGGAAGAACTTACTCTTGGCAGACCACTTGCTCTTGTAGGGATACTCATAGACATTCCAGTGAAGCTCAGAGGTGTGGTAGTACCCACAGACTTTGTGGTACTCAAATCAGAGAGAGGAAACCAGAGCCAGCTGATTTTTGGCACACCCTTCATGGCCTCTACACAAGCTGAGATCATCAGGAAAGAAGCTAAGGTCACACTCAACTTGAAAACCTATGGCATTCATACTTACGACCCAAGACCCTTGTCTAATGAAGACGAGAAGAAGGCTCAAGTTTGTGTGATTGTTGATGATGAGGGAGGCGATGATGATGGTATAATGGAAGAGTTGATCGATCAAGGTAGAGAAGAGGAAGTTGACGATGAGGAGGTAGCAGACGAGCTGTTTGGACAGCTGAATGAGAGTGAAGAAGAAGAGGAGAGTGGTGATGATTGCATGTATGAACATGATGGTTCGATGGATGCAGAGGAAAACCTCCTGGATGAGGTAATGGATGAGGCAATGGATCAATCTGAACCTGATTTTCGATTGTATCACATTCCAGCGAAGGATGTGGCTGGTTCCTTGGGTTTTGAGACCGGGGATCTTCTTATATGGGATCTTACTAAGCTGGTCGGTCCTGAAGCAAATGCAATTGGCATGTTGCACGACGTGGAAGTTAAGGTATCTGGGAATGTCATTTCAACTGACTTTTTTATTTTTCGAGCCTTTAGAACTAGGAGATGGGTGGATCCTTCTAGGAAGACCATTCCTAAAAGATGCCCAGGCAAGCATCTAACTGGATACTCGAGAGATGGTTCTCCACAAGGTTGTAAGCTATGCAACCTATCAGCCTCACCCAATGCATGGACACGGTCTTGGAGTGCATAGGCTTGGAAAGCAACCTATAGGAGATGAAGAGCAGAAGCGCAATCATTTTTGACTATATGCCATATGGAAGAACTGGAGAGTTCAATTCGAGAAAACAGGAGAATGATGGATCGCAGGTTTGAGGAAGCAAACCAGACCCATGGGATTATGCAAGGCAGAAAGAACCAAGCATCACCACGAGATGGAGAAGTTTGTGAAACGAGTTCATGCATTGGAGCAGAATGCACTGGAAAGGAACTCCAAGCTAGAAGCAGAACGTGAGGAAGATGAGAGAGGTCAACACTATTCAGTTATGCTCAAGTTAAACTGGGGCCTTGAGGATAAGATGAGTACTGAAAAGAGACAACATGAGGTTGAAATGGATAACTCAAGGAAAGACTTCTCAAAATGGAGGTAACCTCTAAGCTGGACTGAGCAGAGTCAACAAAGTCAAGCTCAGTGACTATAAACAAGCTCACTTGTACATGTCATCTGGCTTTTTTTTTTCTTTTTTTTATTGACTTGGGATGCTTGAGACTTGACCGGTCATGATACTGGTCATTTCTCACTAGTACACTCGCGGACGACATTCTTGTAGCGAGTACCGGGCACACTATCGATCAACCTCAATGACCGGTCCTTTCGGAAAGAGTCATTGTAGTGGTCAAGAGGTGTCTGGTACTCCTCCAACGGCCAGAATCCAGAGACCACACCAGTCATATACACCGGTCAATCTGACCAGTACCTGGTACCCGATTCCCACCTTAGTCATTTTTGCAACTTTAATTTCTTATTTTCGGTTCCCTTCTTAAGATTTGGACACATTATGACTGTGTTGTTTAAGTTTGGGGGAGGAGGAGCCACCCTACATCTAACCTTGTTTTCTGTTTTGTTTTATCGAGTCTCATGCATAATTTCTCATTATTAAATCTCAAAATATAAAAAAATCTCAAAAAAACTAATTTCATGCATTTTCATCTTCTTAGGATCAAGTTTAGAGCATATGCATAGGGAATCAATGATGTTACGGTTTTTCTATGTGTGTATATGATCTTGTTAGGTGATTTTAGCAAACTTGTTTAGTGGGAACCATGCTTAAGTTGATATACTTTGGGTAATCTGATTGATTTTGTTTATCCGGGGTATGGAATTGGTTCAACCTACAAGAACTCTTAGCAATAATAGTCTTGAGGTATTGCTTGAACCTCTGATATACCTCGTTTTTAGTCGGTTTTTAGATCGGTTTTCATTCGTTTATTTGTAGTTTAGGATTGCATTAAGAGTCTTTTAGGTTGCATTGCATCTCTTTTTCTTATTTCAGGTGTGGAAACCTATCTAAGCAATTTTGGAGCACTTTGGAGCAATTGGAAGCTCACACTCTGTTTTCGAAGAAGTGTACCGGTCAAGCTGACCGGTACCGTGACCGGTCCGTGGTTCACAAGTCTTAGACCGGTCAGCCTTGACCGGTCTGCTCGTCTTTCCTGTCTTGCCCAAATNCAGCCTTGACCGGTCTGCTCGTCTTTCCTGTCTTGCCCAAATCTCCCGTAGAGCCGTACCGGTCACCT
>OVAO01001250.1:832-15834 GCA_900406285.1 Biscutella auriculata
TTGAACTTTTGAGTACACTGCATATGAGAAGCGATTAGTTCGAACTTAGTGTTGAGGTTGTTGTAGGACCCCTCGACCTTTTCATGTAGTTCTTTCTGGAAAGCCACAAAAGCTTTTTTGTTGTCTTCATGTCCTTCAAGCAGTCTTTGCAATAGCGCGACCGTAGGGTCATCTGAGGTACCGATGTTGTGTTCGGGATATTGAACCCTTCGTTGGTAGTAAATCGGAGGTGTTAGTTCTTGATGTTGTCTGAATAGTGTGGCTATGCGGGGCGGTGGTGGTGGCAAATAGTTATGGACCAATGGGTAGTTGTCATGAGGTGGGTGGAAACCCATATATTAAACTTCCTCTAAAGTCATAGCTGCATGTGCATTCTCTTGATCGATGACATACGCATTATTATCTGGAGCTTAGTTAAATTTGATTGAAGTGTAGTCGCTCTAAGCAAGACTATAAATGAGTTTACGACCATCTTCATATGACTTTTCGAAAAAACTCCCAAAGCTAGCAGTGTGTAACATCATTTTGTATTATGGTAGGAGTCTGTTGTGGAATGTGAAAAGAAGGGTGCATGTTGGATATCCGTGGTGAGGGCTCTATCGAATGTATTCCTTAAAACGTTTCCAAGTAACATAGAGCGATTCTCTCTTTTGCTGTTTCAAAGTGGCAATGTCATTCCTGATGGAAATTGTCTTTGAAGGTGAGAAGAATGCATGTAAGAATGCCTTTTTGCAATCTTCTCAAGTGAGGATCAGTTTGGTGCCAGACTCCTTTCCCAATCCTAAGCAAGACCGCCCAACAAAAATGGGAATAACCGAAGTTTATAAGCGTCCTTAGTGACATCATGCAACTTAACCATACCACATATTCTGTCAAAGTAGACCAAATGATTGTTGGGGTTTTCCGAATGCAGGTCGTGGAACTGATTGTCCTTAACCAGCTTGATTGATATGCACGTCTTTGATCTCAGGTGGTGCTTGTATTCCATGTCTTTCATTGTCAATTCAAGGTTCAAATGTTTCTCCTATTGTTCTCATAGGTTGTTCTGCCACGATGTGTAGTACGTGAAACCAACGACAGACAAGTTCAAATATTAGTAACCGTGAAAAAGTAAAACCTAGTCCTCGAGAAATTCAAAGAACTAATAGCAATCACAAAACCCAAGACGGCACGACGCCAATTGATATGTATGGTTTTACTAAGGATTAGTTAACCTACTTTCAATGTAGTAGAGTGGGGGGTTGGAGATAAATGTCGAACCAAACTAAGGTGGGTGATAACGTACTAATCCTATGGAGAAATAAGCTAGGTCTAGGTGCAATCAACATTTGTTTGTTTTGTCACTAAACAATCATAAGCAAGCGAATCAATTGAAATAAAGCAAGCGCATATGGACTAAGGTGATTAGTTGATCCATTGATAGTTAACTAATGATGTTCAATCTTGGCTAATCACACAATCAAGAAGTAATAAGAGCAATTCCATAATACAATTTATCAATACCTACAAAATCTCTTGGAGAAGATCAATAAACAATTAGGTTATTTGGTTGGGGAATTTCATCGAATACCTCTCGGGCATGAAATTCCCTAAGTTTATAGATGAGGTGATCAATCAAATCTAAGTATTAATATCAATAACCATGAAGAAGAACTTGTTCTAATCATTCTCAAAAATAAAAAAAAAACCAATGGAGGCCCGAATCAACCTTGTGAGTTTGTGTTCATGATTCTTGGAATAGAAAAGGAAAATAAATAAGTAATCACCAAGAGTAATTGCAATATAAGATCAAGGGAATCCAATACAAAATAAAAATGAGAACTCTTCAAAGAACAAAAACTAGATAGAAAACTAAGAAGAGGATCCTTGTGAAACCCTAACCCGAATTTCCTTATTTCGAATTACTCAGTCGATTTTCCAGTTCTAGTTTAATTTTTACACTTAGCCAAATTTTCATGCAGTTAATCTGAAAACCTCATTTATTCCATCTGGTTAACTAAAACAACCAAGGTTTAAGTATACAAGGTTCGCTAAACAACAACCTATTATTCCGAAAGTACTTAACCTAGCTAGCCAGATAAATCCATCCCATCCTCTGATCCTCGCCTGACTACTAGCAGCTGCTACAAGCATCACTATCTAGCATCTGAACCTGAAATATCTGCAATCACAAAGAAGGCAGTTCAGCAACACAAAGTTGCCTTCTAAATTCGGTCATCCCGACCCACTCAAATCGGACAACTATCAGGGAAACATAACGGGTAAGCAACTAGAGAACAATGAGACCACGGCCGCACCACGTTCTGATAACTCGTCTAGTCTATAACAAACACCCTAACCGGGATCAAGAACCCACAAAGGCCCAAGAAACACCCTAACCGGGATCTAAAAGGGCTAACCGATTCCCTATATTCTCTCTCTCAGCCGAAACCCTAGAGAATATGCCAATAACCCGCTATACTCTCTCCCAGTTCGAACTCAGTCCAAGAATATGCCGTTTCTAGAAGCTTCCGCGCGCCCAGCCTTATCCACTCGCCCAAAATCCTAGCAAGCCCAACCGAATCCCTCAAATCTAGGACTGATCATCTCAAACCGCGAGATCCAACTTAACCGACGAAATTCACCTAACTGATCTAGTAACTAAGTCGATCCAGTCAGCAAGGACCAACTCCAAAAATCTAGCATAATCTGATNCACCTAACTGATCCAGTAACTAAGTCGATCCAGTCAGCAAGGACCAACTCCAAAAATCTAGCATAATCTGATCCTTGTCTGATTCAGACACTCAACTGATTCGGAATCTGCCCAACTTGGCAACTGCCTTACTTGGAACCTGCCGCATTTGGAGACTTCCTGAACCGAACACTCCCGGCTATCCGGCTCGATCCTTGGACTTAGCACTTCCCCTGCAAATCGCCTAAGTCTCGACTAACACTTGACTGATTTCATTAGTCCATCCAATACTTAGTGAAAATTATCACCTCCTTGCGAACACGGTCAATCGATTTCCTCGATAGCCCAATCCAACCCCGGTCCAGTCTGCTTACCAGGACGCGGGTGTTACAAGTCTCCCCCACTATGCTTTGATCCGTCCTCGGATCTTCTTCGGAATCACCTGCTTCCCAAACCACTTAGGGAAATTTGCCTTTATTCTCTCTTCCGGTTCCCACGTAACCTCTTCTTCCCCGTTGCAATCCCAAACAACCTGCAGCATCTGAGTCTTCTTCCGCCTAGACGTCTTAGCCCTTCGATCAATGATCTCAACCAGAACACCTTCCACGATCAGACTTTCCCTCAGATTTGACGGCGGATCCTGTACCACATGGTCTATGTTCCTGATGCATTTCTTGAGCATCGAAATGTGGAACACATTGTGGAACGAAGCCATAGTCGTCGGAAGCTCTAACTTATAAGCAACCGGTCTAACTCTCTCTAAGATCAGATATGGCCCCATATACATCGGACTCAACCTAGCATTTTGAGTAGCTCGATCTTTTCCCTTATAGGTAACCATCTTCAGGTACACTAAGTCACCCACTACAAACTCAAGCTCTTTTTGACGCTTTTCCACATAACTTTTCTGCCTATCCTGAGCTTCTTTCATCTTGACCTAAAGTACCCTAATCCTTTCCGTAGTTTCTTCAACCAAGTCATGACCAAAATATATGCGCTCCCCCACTTGGGTCAAACATAGGGGTGTTCGACAAGGCCTACCATAAAACGCCTCATAAGGTGACATCTTAGTACTAGCCTGCTAACTGTTGTTGTAAGCAAACTCGGCCATTGGTAAGTAATTCTCCCACTTTCCGCCCCAATCTAGCACACTTGCTCGCAACAAATCCTCAAGTGTCCGAATAGTCCTCTCAAACTACCCATCAGTCGGCGGATGATAGGCTGTAGACAAATTAACCCTCATCCCGAACTTGTTCTGTTGCGACTTCCAGAACGCTGAACAAAACTTAGCATCATGATCTGACACTATACCCGCTAGTGCTCCATGCAACCGAACAATCTCTCTTACATATAACTCTGCCAAGACTTCCGAGTTGTCCTTTCGGTTAATGGCCAAAAAATGTGCAGACTTAGTCAACCGATAGACAATCACCCAGATTGCGTCTTTCTTGTTGCACATCGACAATCTCGTCACAAAATCCATAGTGATCAAGTCCAATTTCCACTCTTGAATAGGACGACTATGTAGAAGACCACTTGTAACCTGATGTTCCGCCTTAACCAATTAGCAAGTCGGGCATTCCGCTACCCATTTAGCCAGATCTCTCTTCAAACCGACCCAATGATAATATCGCTTCAATTCTTGATACATTTCATCGACCCTAGATGTATCGAAAACTTAGACTGATGTGCTTCCTTAAGAATCTTGTACACTCTCCCATTCACCAAAATCGTACCATTTTTTGAAGTCTGATATTCTGACTGCTCATTCTTCGGTGCCTTGACCAAATTCTCATCCTTCTCTTGGGCTAATCTAACCCAAGTAAGAAAATCTGCATGATCAGCCGCTCCCAAACCCCAACGGCTCAACGCTATCCGTCAATGCATTCAACCGCAAAGACCCAATCATCCCGACTACACTGTCCAAGTCTTTCTCAGAATCCAACACTGCTCTCTTGCGACTAAGAGCATCCGCAACCTGATTAGCCTTTCCCGGATGGTAAGCTATATACAAGTCATAATATGCAACAAACTCCATCCAACGACTTTGCCTTAAATTCAGTTCATGTTGAGGGAAGATGTACTTCAGATTCTTATGATCCGTAAAGATCTGAACTTTCCCACTGTACAGGTAAGATCTTCAAATCTTCAAAGCAAATACTACTCCCGCCATCTCCAAATCATGCGTCGGATAACTTCCCTCATTCTTCCACAACTGCCTTGATGTATAAGCGATAACCCTCCCGTGTTGCATCAGAACACACCCTAGTCCACTCCTAGATGCGTCTGTGAACACCACTTAAGGCTCGTTTGGTTCCGGTAATGCCAAAACCGGAGTACTCGTCAGCATGTCCTTTAACTTGCTGAAACAATCCTCACACTCTTTAGACCAAACGAACGGAACATCCTGCCCTATAAGTTTAGTCATAGGTTACGCCATACTCGCAAACCCTGTCATGAACCGTCGATAATAACGAGCTAAACCCAAGAAACTTCTTATCTCTGTCGCATTCTTAGGCTTTGGCCAATCTACAATGGCCATAATCTTTTCCAGGTCTACATAAACTCCCTTTTTCGAGACAACATGGCCCAAGAATCCGATTTCCCTTTGCCAAAAGCTACACTTGCTCAGCTTGGCAAACAACTTCTTCTCATGTAGTCTACTCAACACATTCCGAAAATGACCCTTGTGCTCTTCCACGTCCTTTGAATAGACCAAGATGTCATCGATGAAGATGATGACCGACTCATCCAAATATTCCCGAAACATCGTGTTCATCAGCTTCATGAACGTTGTTGGTGCGTTCGTCAGTCCAAAAGGCGTGACTACGAACTCATAATGCCCATACCTTGTCAGGAATGTCGTCTTCCAAACGTCTGACTCTGCTATCGGAATCTTATGGTACCCCGAAGCTAAATTGATCTTAGAGAAGCACCTAGCATCCCTTAACTGATACTTGTTCTTAACCTTCACTCGGTTCAATCCCCGGTAATCGATGCAAAGTCTCAAACTCACATCCTGCTTCCTCACGAACAAGACTGGTGCACCCCAAGACGAACTACTTGGTCGCACAAAACCCTTCTCCGTTAACTCACTTAGTTGCTTCTTCAGCTCGACCATCTCTGTCGGTGCCATCTGGTAAAGAGCCTTAGAAATCGGAGATGTTCCGGGCTCCAACTCAATAGTGAATGGATCCGACCGCGAAAGCAGTAACCCACTCAACGGTGCAAACACATCCTCGAACTCGTTCACCACCGGAATACCCTTAAGTTCAGCATCCATCCCGACTTCTCTTATCGAGATCGTTGCCAAATATGCTTCACAACCTTTCTCCAACAAATGCTCTGCTTGAATAGCTTACACGATCATGCCTAATGTCGGTCTAATTCCTTGAAACGTCAGAATTCAGTCCTCGGTCTCGAACTTAACCCGTCCGCAATGACAGTCTAGATGTGCCTTGTATTTCCCGAGCCAAACCATTCCAAAGAAATAAAGGGCAAACAAAATCTAAGTTTGGGGGAGTTGATGAGTGTCGATTTTATCGGTTTTACCACTCGATGTGCACTTGTTTTGCATTAGTTTAGGATGCATTTTAGAGTCTTTAGGGTGCATTTGCATAGTTTTTATATATATAAGTCTTGGTAGACTTAGCAATTGGTTGCTGGATGAATGGATGTTCTAATTTGTATACCCTATTCCTCTCTGTCTTACCCGATTTTGCTATAACCCCTTCACTCCACGAGAAAAACCAGTTTACGATCAACCTTCATGCCATGACTGGAACCTTCTTTTTCGCATTGGAATACCCTTCCCACCGAACCAATTGAGAACCTTTTGTTTGCACTTGATCATGTTTCACTCATACTTAATTTGAACATTAAGAAAGCATGATAAGACATAGTGGATCGCTTGGGTCTAGTAATGATGATGCACGTTTATATTGCTTGGATGATGGGACGATTAGTTATGCTAAGTTTAAAACGCTCTCATCGGTGACTTT
The DNA here is from genome assembly GCA_900406285.1 of Biscutella auriculata. Classification (NCBI taxonomy): domain Eukaryota; kingdom Viridiplantae; phylum Streptophyta; class Magnoliopsida; order Brassicales; family Brassicaceae; genus Biscutella; species Biscutella auriculata. The sequence goes on from OVAO01001250.1 coordinate 7,507, forward strand.
TGGTAGCTGAGTTCTTGTGTTTAGAATTTCTTTGCTTGAGGGCAAGCAAAATCTAAGTTTGGGGGAGTTTATGAGTGTGAATTTTATCGGTTTTACCACTCGATTTTCACTCGTTTTGCATTAATTTAGAATGCATTTTAGAGTCTTTAGGGTGCATTTGCATAGTTTCTACCATTTCATGTGCAAAGAAGGCAAAAGGCATGAATCGAGCAATTCGAAGCATTTTAAGAGCNNTCAAAGAACTGCAACCACCGGTCTAGGCCGCTGGTCAGACCAGACCGTCGGAGCTCAAACAAATGGAGCTAAGAGAAGACCGCCAGTCATATCTGCCGGTATGCATTGACCGGCGCACCACGATCAGACCCGAAACGAAGAACACCAACGGCTCACGTACGCCGGTGAGCGTAGACCGGCGGAGACCTCCGAAGAATAGAATATTTCCTAGAATATTCCATTTTTTTACCTAAAATTGGTTCACTATAAATAGAACCAAAAGCAAAAACTCTAGGAGCCTCTTTTATCATAGTTTTCTCTCTTCTAGTTTTTCTTAAGCTCTTTTGCTATCTAAATTCTTGTATTGGATTACTTGATTTATATTATTGCAATTTCACTTTCTATCTTCTATTCCTCTCACCATGAACAAATACCTTACAAGTGTTTTCTTCATGATGTGTGAGTAGTCTTTTTAGCTTATGGACTGAGGTGGTTTTGGGTAGATCTATAACTCTTTTGATGTTTAGGGTTATATAGAATATGTCTTCTTCGAGATTATCATGCTTAATGCTTAGATTTGATTGATGACCTTATCTATGAACCTAGGAAATTTCATCCCCGAAAGCTGTTCGATGAAATTCTCCAATCAAATAACCATGAAGTTTATTAATCCTTTCCAAGAGATTGTTTAAGGATTGATAGATTGTAGAATAGTATTCCGCTTATTGCTTCCCAATTGTGTGATTAGCCAAGAGATTGTGTGGTTGCATGATTAGGAAAGGGGTTTCTATCACTAGAGTGAATTAGCCTAAAATTGAGATCCTTGGACATAAGATTATATAGAGTGTGAAAGTAAACATCATTAGAAGTCGATTTTCTACCCATTCCAATACCTTAATCCATATGCTTGCTTTAATTATTGCTTTTATTCAACTCTTTTCATTATTGATTTTTAATTGTTCTTTACATTCACTTGATTAGGATTGTTAGTGACAAACATACCCTACCGATTCCACCTAGACTTAGCAATTCCAACTTAGAGCTAGTTCGCTATTACAACCCGAGATTGGTTCGACAACTCTACTCCATACTACATCTATATTGATAAACCGTTAGACCCCACTAGAGAATAAGTTAACCTAACCAAAATATTTTTTTATCACCGACATGTTCACCTTTCCAATCATCACCGAGATGTTATGGATTATCCCGTAGGTGTTCATGACATGGCCTCCAGCCGCTTGAACTGTACTGAACCCGTGCAAAGGATCCTTCTCAAACTTTCCCGCCTCAACCTAATCCGGACTCACAATGCAATGTGATTCTCCTGAATCAAATAACACGTGGGTAGCCAANCCCGAGATGTTATGGATTATCTCGTAGGTGTTCATGACATGGCCTCCAGCCGCTTGAACTGTACTGAACCCGTGCAAAGGATCCTTCTCAAACTTTCCCGCCTCAACCAAATCCGGACTCACAATGCAATGTGATTCTCCTGAATCAAATAACACGTGGGTAGCCAACCCACCCAAGATAATGGTCCCTACCCTACGAACACGCAACACAAGCAACCAAACAATGAGAAAATCACAAAGAAATTCACGAAGGAAGGTTAGACGAACTCACCAGTGATCGGACGAGATCCACTTGCATTGTCCGTCCCATCATCGAAGCAGAAAACCCGAGGCATCAAGACTTGCCTCTTTGGTGCTGGTGGTAAATCTTGACCGTCCGCTGGCCGCTTCCAGGTCTGCTGCACTAAGTTCAAACATCTATCCCTGAAATGGCCAAATTTTCCGCAACCGTAGCATACTCTTTAGGCAGTCACGAAGCTGATGGTTCCTACTGACACACCCAAAACATGCTCCAGATTCCGTACAACACGGTCCGCTATGAAGTTTTTCGCAAGCCTTGTACCCACCGCGATTCGCAGATGACCTGCCCGAATGACCCGAATACTTCTTCCCGGAACCACTTGATCCATGCGTCCCCTTAGACGCCATCCTAGCCTCTTAGGCCAACCCCGCCTCAATCAAAGCGGCTTTCTCAACCAGACCGGCAACCAAAACATAGTTCTGCACTAAGCAACGATTCCGAAGTTCGACCCGCATTCCCCGCAAGAACCGGCGAACTTGCACACGATTATCCTCGTGGTCACGTCCAGCATACTTCTTCAAGTTGTTGAACTCGGCCTCATACTCCTGAACTGACTTAGCGCCTTGGCGCAAATCCAGAAATGCGCCCTCCAATTGATCAAAAGCTTTCGGTGGGAAGTACTTAATCTGGAACTCCTCACAAAAAATCTCCCAAGTACATTTCGGGTTCCTAGCGGCTACACCTTGCCACCAGGTATGAGCATCACTCTCCAGATAATGGACCGCAATGTCCTTTCGATAGTCGGTTGGGCAACGAACGGATCTGAAATTCCTATCGAGCCTACTCTTCCATTCGTCCGCCTCAACCAAGTTGGAACCCCCAGCAAAGAATTTTGTTCCCAACTTCTGCATATGGTCCATGACCGTCAGATAACTCGGTCGCCACTCAACCATAACCGCTTCCTCAACAACCGGCCGCCCATCCCGAGCAGGCGGAGGCGGAGGTGCCATTGGTGCTTGCCCAGGTACGGGCAGCCTTTCCAAGACTTGTGCCATCAGGTTAAGCAATGCACCCATGCCCACCTGTTCTCCTTGGTTCGCGTCATTCCCAGCATTAACGGCTCCCCCATTTGCTGGAACTTCACTACGTGCTCTCGCAGCATTTCCAGCGTTTCCAGCATCACGCTCCTCGGATGAATCATCACCCACAATCCTTCTTGCCAAAGCTCGGGTATTTCTATTGAGCATCTACAAGGCCGAAACCCAACATTTAAGATAACCTGCTTAACTTAAACAATATAACAGAAAACTTACCGCGAGTTGTCAGCAGATTGGACGGATGGATACCCACTAACCCAGCTAAGTACTAGAATCGACCGCGCTCTAATACCAACTTGTGAAACCCTGACCCGAATTTCCTTATTTCGAATTACTTAGTCGATTTTCCAATTCTAGTTTTATTTTTATACTTAGCCAAATTTTCATGCAATTAATCTAAAAACCTCATTTATTCCATCTATTTAACTAAAAAAGCAAGGTTTAAGTATACAAGGTTCGCTAAACAACAACCTATTATTCTGAAAGTACTTAACCTAGGTAACCAGATAAATCCATCCCATCCTCCGATCCTTGCCTGACTCCTCGCGGCCGTTAGAAGCACCACTGCCTAGCATTTGAACCTGCACAATCTGCAATCGCAAAGAAAGCGGTTCAACAACACAAAGTTTCCTAGTGAATTCGGTCATCTCGACCCACTCAAACCGCGCAACTATCAGGGAAACATAACGGGTAAGTAACTGGAGAACAATCAGACCGCGGCCACACCACGTTTCGATAACTCGTCTAGTCTATAACAAACACCCTAACCGGGATTAAGCAGCCACAAATACCCAGGAAACACCCTTACCGGGATCAAGCAGCCACAAAGGCCCAGGAAACACCCTAACTAGGATCAAGCAGCCACAATGGCCCAGGAACACCCACACGGGGATCAGGGAGGCACGAAGCCCTAAAACACCCATTCGGGGATCAAGCAGCCACAAAGGGCCAGGACACCAATCAAACACCTGGTTGGATCAAGATAAGCAATCATGTTATCAGGCCAACACCGGACCGGTCCGAACTCACGAAGTGAACGGACTGGACCGGATCACACAAATCAAGCAAGGGTCTCGAACTCACCTTGAAACTCGATTCACTGAGCACTCGGTGGAACCCGGACTGATCTGACTGGACAAGCTAACTCAGACTCGCTGAACTGACCCGCTGATCTAACTCGCTGAGCTGACTCGCTGAGCTGACTCGCTACGACTCGGACTTGACTCGGCGGCGGCGGTTTCCAGCGGTGGCTCTCGGTGGCGGCGACTCTCTCTCTTATTTGCTCTGGATCTCTTTGAGTTCCGCGCGCCCAACCTTATCCACTCGCCCAAAACCCTAACAAGCCCAACCGAATCCCTCAAATCTAGGACTGATCATCTCAAACCGCAAGATCTAACTTAACCGACGAAATTGACTTAACCCAACTAGTCAGTAAGGATCAACTCTGAAAATCTAGCATCATCTGATCCTTGTACGATTTGTACACTCGACTGATTCGGAGACTGCCCAACTTGGCAACTGCCTTACTTGGAACCTGCCTCATTTGGAAACTTTCCCAAGATAGCAAAATTCCCGAACCGAACACTTTCGGCTATACGGCTCAATCCTCGGACTTAGAAATTCCCCTCCAATTCGCCTAAGTATCGACTAGCACTTGACTGATTTCATCAGTCCATCCAACACTTAGTGAAAATTATCACTTCCTTGCGAACTCGACCTCAATCGATTTCCTCAATAGCCAATCCAACCCCGGTCCAGTCAGATTACCAGGATGCGGGTGTTACAATACTCCTAGGGTTTTAGTTATTGACCACCTTTTATAGTTAGCCAATTTTACACATAAAAAGGAAATTAGATTTGAGAATATTCTGTCCCGAAATAGGTGCACCGGTCAGGACATTGGCATGCCCTGGCTGGTGTGGGTGTCCATCGGTCACACCCTTTTTTCCCTCACGGTCGGTGTAGTTTTGTCGGTACGAACATCTGTCGGCTCCACCAGTGTTGATGTTAGTGTGGGTGCACTGGTGGTTCCGCTGGTGTGGGTTGGTCGGTGGCCCTTGCTCGACTACCTCTTAGCTCCTTTGCCTCCTCTTTTTCTTGGTTTTTGTTCGGTTCCTCGCCTTTGTCTCCTCCTTACCTGAAATGGGGAATGCTGCACAATATGCAACCTAAGACTCTAAAATGCAACATATTCGATGGCAAAACGAATGAAAACCGATTAGCAAAACCATCAAAATATACACATATCATTGCCGCCTTGGTCCATATGCCTATTATAATCTCTGAATTTTAACTCATTCGGTTATGTTGACTTTTTTGTTGACTTTTGTGTTTTGCTTTATTTTAGCCAATTTGCTTGCTGAGGATTGTTTAGTGACGAACATACCCTATTGATTGCTCCTAGACCTAACTAAATTCTCCATAGGATTAGTGCGTTAGCACCCACCTGAGTTTGTTTCGAAAATTCCCTTAATCCCCAATATACTACATTGGAAGTAGATCTACTAAACCATAGCTAAAAGACTACTTACCAGTAGGCCACCAAAAACCGGCTTGGAAGATCTTCAATACATTCTTGAAGGTTCCTAAATGACCTCCATAAGTGAACCATGACCATGCGTCAAGCTACCTTCAACTTCCTCTTCGGCAATACACCTTCTATACATCCCATCATTACTCACTGGTTGGCATAACAAGGTTCCTTTATCTGTGACACAAACAAAACACCTAGATCAAATCATACTCTTGAATCTCCATTTATAGCATCAAGAGTGCCATATGTCATAAGTTGTTCCTCGGGTAGCGTGTCATCAAGGGCATGTCATTATACACTCTTAGTCTAGAAAGATGGTCTGCTACCCTGTTCTCAATTCCCATTTTGTCCTTGATTTCCAAATCGAATTCCTGAAGTTGGATAATCCATCTAAGGAGCCTTGGTTTAACATATTTCTTGGCTAATACATGTCTCAGAGCAGCATGATCTGAACACAACGACTTTGGATCCCACTAAGTAAGACCTGAACTTCTCAAAAGCAAAGACAATTGTTCATAGCTCCGTTTCTGTAGTGGCATACTTAATTTGAGCTTCATCCATAGTCTTGCTTGCATAATATATGACATGAAGCTGTTTGTCTTTTAATTGCCTAATAACTGCTCTCACTGCATAATCACTTGCATCACACATTATTTCGAAGGGGAGTGTCCGATCTGGTGGCTGCACAATAGGGGTTGTTGACTAGCTCTTGTTTGATCTTGTTGAAAGCGTACATGCATTCATCATCAAAGTGAAACTCTACTTTTTTGCAGAGAAGTCTTGTCAGAGGTCTAACAATCTTGGAGAAATCCTTAATGAACCTTCTATAGAATCCTGCGTAACCCAAGAAACTTTTGATGCCCTTGACCGAATTTGGAGGTCCAAGATTGGTCATTACTTTGATCTTAGCCTTATTAACCTCAATTCCCTTTTCTGATATTTTGTGACCCAAATCAATCTCATCTCTAACCATAAAGTGACACTTCTCCCAATTCAGAACAAGGTTTGTCTCTTCACAACGTTTTAGTACGTTGCACAAATTGGACAAACACAATGCAAAAGAAGAACAATGCACCGAAAAATCATCCATAAAGACTGCTACTACATTTTCAATTAAGTCCTAGAAGATAGACATCATACAACATTGAAATGTAGTTGGAGAAAAACTTAGCCCAAATGGCATCCTTCGATATGCAAAGGTACCATATGGGCATGTGAAAGTGGTTTTCTCTTGGTCATTGGGATGAATGGGTATTAGGAAGAATCTAGAATATCCATCCAAGAAACAGTAGTATGGGTGATTTGCTGAACGTTCTAACATTTGGTCAATGAAGGAAAAAGGGAAATGGTCTTTTCTTGTTGCAATATTTAGCTTCCTATAGTCAATGCACATTCTATGTTTAGTTATGGTTCTGGTGGGAATCAGCTCGTTATTATCGTTCTTAAAAACGGTGATCCCACCTTTCTTTAGAACAACATGCACAGGAGGGATCCAATTACTATATGAGATATGGAATATAATTCCAACATCTAAGAGTTTCAAAATCTCTTTTTTCACTACTTCTTTTAAATTGGAGTTTAGCTTCTTTGATGCTCAATTGAAGATAAATATTCATTTTCCAAGTGAATTCAATGCATGCATAAAGATGGAGAAATGCCTTTGATATTATCTAAAGAATAGCCAATTGCCTTCCTAAAACGTTTCAGTTCAATAACCAAGCAATCAATCTCACTATCCTCTAATGCATCATTCACAATAACAGGATATGTTGAGTTTGTTCCTAAGAACATACATGAGCCCTTCAGGGAGGGATTTTAGCTCAACTTTGGGTGCTTTTAGCTCACTCCAATCATCCTCAACATTGCCTTTTTCAAGTCATTCTCTTTATCATCTCCCAAGGTGGACATATTAGCATTTTCATCATGTTTCAGCTCTATGAATCCACTGTCTTTGAGTAGGGCCTTATGAGAATCTAATCTCCTTTGGAAGTTACTAATTTGGGCTCCATACACTTCATCTCCATTTTTGTTTTCGCTAAGAGCCTTCTGCAAGACATCCTCTTGAGCGAAATCTTCGATGTATCATTGACCAGCTAATCCATGATATCAATGCTAAAGACATGGTTTGATATGGAGGGTTTCTTCAATACTTCTCTCGTGTCATATTGTTGAGTTTGATCCTTGCCTATATGGAGGTCAATCTTTCCCTTCTACACATCATTGATTGCTCTCGATGTGGATAAGAAGGGGCGCCCAAAGATAAGGGGGTCTTTCGGTTCTTCCTCCATTTCTAGGATGATGAAATCGGTGGGTATCTTGGTTTTCCCAAACCGGACCGGTAAATCTTCTAAGATTCCGACTGGTATCTTCACGGACCTGTCTGCTAGCACAATCGATATCCTGTAAGGTTTAAACATAATAAATCCCAATTTTTTGGCAATGGAGTAAGGCATAACGCTAACGCTAGCACCTAGATCACACAAGCATCTATCAAATTTTAAAGGTCCTAGGGAACATGGGATAGTAAAACTCCTTGGATCTTCTAGCTTGTGATATGTTGTGATTTTGTCCGGTTTTTAGTCTCGTTTTCATTCGTTTTATCTCGGTTTTAGTTGCATTTAGAGCACTTATAGGTCATATTGCATTGCATTTGCATTTACTAGGTATGGAGCAACCAAAGAACGAAGCTCGGATCAAACAAAGAGAAGCGGGCAAAACCGAAGAAGAACCAAGTGGACCAAGAATGTGTCCCGACCAAGGGTCCCGGGTAACTAACCCGGGACGTCACCAAGCGAAAGTGTCCTGGTCAAGGGTCCCGGGTAGCCAACCCGAGACGACCTCTGAAGACGAGACAGAGCGACCAGTCCCGGGGACGGTCCCAGATTGCCT